>JAWPHD010001826.1:0-292400 GCA_037043455.1 Cyrtodaria siliqua | reverse complement strand
TCACATCCCCATCCATGTGGGGATAATTAACAATGTCAAAATTAAAATCATCTCTCTTGTCATAGATTTTGCTAATTATTTCACCATTTTCAATCGAGAGATCCAAATCAAGAAAAGAAGCGTTATTATCAGATATACTAGCTTTGTTAAGCTGAAGTTCTTTAGGATAAATATTATTTACCATAGTTGGAAAGAAAGGGTTGTCAATGTTCAATATGTCATCCAGATACGGAGAGGTGTCATTAAAGGCTTCAATAACATCTGCCTGGGTATCTGGTGAAAGACTCAACATGACAACTTTTTCATAGCAAAATAAAAACAAATCTGCGACAAGTTGTGCACAGTTCGTACCCATAGGGATACAAACAATTTGTCTATAAACGGTGGTTCCATATCCTAACCCTAACCCTTTCTTTTCTACTGTGGTTAATAATATATACCCTAAAGAACTTCAACTTTTTGTCGTGCCCTCGATGGTTTATTCTCTTGTTGCTTTGGCTTCAGCCAAGTCATTTTGTACCTCCCTTGTTGCCTTCTAGGCTACTGTTTCTTTGTATATATATATACATAAACGTCTTTGTGTTTTACTTATATGGCCTATTATTCTGCCTTGTTGGTTAGAGAATAGTTCATGACGGGGATTTCTTTATTTACAATGTCCCGTTTTATTGGGTTGACAGTAGGGTAAGTGTGAGGTTTAAGTGTGAGGTTTGGTGCACCCTAGAACCGGTTTAAGCCCCCAGTGGCCTACTTTGCCACTGACCGTTCCAAGGCGGTAGCCCTATAGTCAACCATTTTGTGTTTGTGATGTTGTTTGCATTTTTTATTACTTTTGCCTTTTCGTTTGTCTGTTTGCGTGTTTGTTTTTATCCTTCTTTAGTGCACCCAACCACCTGGTTTAAACCCCAAGCGGCCTTTTTTGCCACTGAGCGTTCCAAGGCGGTAGCCCTATTGTCATCCCTTTATGTTTGTGATGTCTTATTTGGCCTTTTATTCATCTTTAAATATGTTCTTTGTTTCTGTGTGTGTTTCTGGTTGACTTTCGTCTTTGAATTTCTGTTTTTCCTGTTCGTGTCGTTAATTATATTGTTGTAATTACATTGTAAGTCCATTGTTTGCAATAGCATTTTGGTTATTTAACTGCATAGGTCAAAACGATTTTTATTTATGCAAACAAGTTTTGCTTATTCTGTCTTTAAACTAATCTAGAGTTTGGTTTAAGTAGCTTTAACCTATTCGAAAGGAAACTAATGCAAATGAAACTAAGTTGTATCTGTCATACTCAAATAACAAGGAATGTTTGTTATTCACCGGATACAGACCATGTGATTTCAAAACGTCTCTCTTCGACATAAACATTTCATTATATTTATTTCATTACTTTACGCATGTTTTTCATTTGCTTGCAAATATAGCGTAAAGGGAGATGATTTGCCAGTACTTTATTCCAAATTATACTTCGTGTGTGAATGTTTTATAGTTCATTTGTAAACTCCGCACCTGTTTCAGACATTTTCAAGTGAACCCGACCAACTCAAAACAAGAATACGGACTAAAAAACAAAACATAAATGAGAAAAGTGGTCCGCAATGGCACCGTAGATTCACACTGTACAACAAACAAAGGGAAAATTAACTATACAATGTAAAATACAATTCACAACAAAAAGAGTGGTGAAGACAGGCTTACCGGCTTGGAACGGTCAGTTGGCAATACTGCCTAACGGTTAGCTTTGATTTTAAGTGTACACAACCTCGCTATTATCCTGTCTTCAATGCTCAATTTAAATGTAAATAAAAGTACATCCCATCCCGGATGGAAATCGCTAACAATAAAGTCCACATCTAGTATAAAATAAAATACCTTTTGGGGTTTAGTGTTAGTGTTAGTGTTATGATTGGTATGTATTGTGTTATAATTAAATATTCCGTTTGTGTTATGTTGTTTGTTAAAATGTAAAAAGGTTTGTGAAAAAACGTTTCTTTCAAATACACTTCTTTTACTAGTATGATTGTCATACATTCGTGAAATGCAACGTATATTCAGAAATGTGTTTGTTCTATTTTGAACCTGTCTGACATTTCCAAAACAACATAATCAGATAATGCTGTCATCCTTGCTGTCGTATACTGTAGTTTTTGACCTAGATATGTTTCAGTAAAACCCTCTGTACACAACTATGCATGGACTGAATACGTAGGAATGATTTAAACTGTCAGAATAGAATTTCGAATACAAACAATTAGTTGTGTTAAGCACCAACAAACAAAAAACAAAACAACATGGAAGAAAAAAAAATCACGCACGCACGCAAGCACGCACGCAAGCACATATGTATATTATATATTACAAAGAAATAAATCGTAATTTTAAAGTCTTTAAAGTCTTTGACCCTATATCTCATTTTTATACCCACACAAACGAAGTTTGAGAGTGGTATATAGGAATTACTGGGCTGGCGGTCTGTTGGTCTGTCGGTCTTTCGGTTCGTTGGTCGGTCGGTAGGTCTGTTGAATATTGTGGAGCGAACTACCTCTACCGGTTTCAAGGTATGGAATTGAAAATTTGTATACATGATCAACATGAAGTGTAGATGTGCTTGACACAATTTTAGTGTGGCTCGCTCAATTCTTTGCAGAGTTATTACCCTTGCACTTAGTCAAGATTGCTATATTCTGTATAATGCACTATTGTGGAGCAAACTTCTTCTATAGTTTTCAAGATTTTGAATTGAAACGTTGTATACATGATTAAAATTAAGGGAAGATGCGCGTGACACAGTTTTGGTTTTGGTCGGTCATCTCCATGCAAAATTATTGCTCTTGAACTTAGTAAAAATTCAATTGCTATATTCATCATATGCAATCTTGTGGAGCAAACTACTCCTACAGTTTTCAAGATATTACATTGAAACTATGTGTACATGCTCAAAATGAAGTGTATATGTGCGTGACATAATCATTCGTTGGCTCAGTCAATGCCATGCAGAGTTATTATTGCTCCTGAACTTAGTCAAAATTGCTATTCAGCATATGCAATACTGTGGAGCGAACTACTTCAACAGTTATTAAGATATTGAATTGAAACAAATTGTGCACATGATCATCATAAAGTGTAGATGTGCTTGACATAATATTGGTGCAGCTCAGTCAATTCCTAGCAGTTATTGCTCTTGCGCGTAATAAACATTGCTTTATTCAGCATATGCAATCTTGTGGAGTGAACTACTTTTACAGTTTGGAAGATATTGGATTACAGCTTTGTGTACATGATCAACATGGCGTGTACATGTACTTGACACACTTTTGGCGTGACTCAGTCAATGCCATGCAGAGTTATAGCCCTTGATCTTATTAAACAATTGTTTGCGGGTAATTTATTACCTTCAAAGATAGTTCTAGTTCCTTTTATTTTTGATGTTGTCGCTTATAAAAGTCAGCCGATCGCATTCAGCTTACTTTAACCGACACTACAACCGTATCTGCCTGGTCTCCAGTCCAGCCGACACTACAACCGTGTCTGCCTGGTCTCTAGTCTAACCGATACTACAACCATGTCTGCCTGGGTCTCCAGTCTAACAGCCACTGCAACCGTGTCTGCCTGGTCTCCAGTCTAACAGCCACTACAACCGTGTCCGACTGGTCTCCAGTCTAACAGACACTACAACCGTGTCCGACTGGTCTCCAGTCTAACCGACACTACAACCGTATCTGCCTGGTCTCCAGTCTAACCGACACTACAACCGTGTCTCACTGGTCTCCAGTCTAACCGATACTACAACCATGTCTGCCTGGGTCTCCAGTCTAACAGCCACTGCAACCGTGTCTGCCTGGTCTCCAGTCTAACAGCCACTGCAACCGTGTCTGCCTGGTCTCCAGTCTAACAGACACTACAACCGTGTCTGCCTGGTCTCCAGTCTAACAGACACTACAACCGTGTCCGACTGGTCTCCAGTCTAACCGACACTACAACCGTGTCTGCCTGGTCTCCAGTCTAACCGACACTACAACCGTGTCTGCCTGGTCTCCAGTCTAACAGACACTACAACCGTGTCTGCCTGGTCTCCAGTCTAACAGACACTACAACCGTGTCCGACTGGTCTCCAGTCTAACAGACACTACAACCGTGTCCGACTGGTCTCCAGTCTAACAGACACTACAACCGTGTCCGACTGGTCTCCAGTCTAACCGACACTACAACCGTGTCTCACTGGTCTCCAGTCTAACCGACACTACAACCGTGTCTGCCTGGTCTCCAGTCTAACAGACACTACAACCGTGTCCGACTGGTCTCCAGTCTAACAGACACTACAACCGTGTCCGACTGGTCTCCAGTCTAACCGACACTACAACCGTGTCTCACTGGTCTCCAGTCTAACCGACACTACAACCGTGTCTGCCTGGTCTCCAGTCTAACATACACTACAACCGTGTCTGCCTGGTCTCCAGTCTAACAGACACTACAACCGTGTCCGACTGGTCTCCAGTCTAACAGACACTACAACCGTGTCCGACTGGTCTCCAGTCTAACCGACACTACAACCGTGTCTCACTGGTCTCCAGTCTAACCGACACTACAACCGTGTCTGCTTGATCTCCAACATTGACCTAGATGTAACTGGTCGGATCTAAAAGCAGTAGGTATACACGTTGAACATGAAATATAGCATTCATAGTCAACCAGAAACTCGCATTAAATATGCAACAATTACAATGTTAATAAGAAAATAGACATGTGACATCACAAACACAAACGGGTTGGCGGCTGGCGGTCTAAACCGTGTTATATGGAGTACCAACCATCACTCTTAACCTATGTTTTCCCCCAATAAAACGGGACAGTGTAAATCTAGACACCCTCGCTAGGCTATATTCTCTTACACATAATAAAGCACCAATAAGCCATATGTTAAACAGCTGCGTCCTACCGTATACACTTGACTTATTTAAACACACAATTCATCTAAAACAGCCTGTATGATTAATTGAAAGTTCAGGCATGAAAAGAAAATGTTTAAGCCAATCTTTGTTACTTCAAGATGTAAATATAAGCATTGCATCTTAAAAAGTGAAATGAAGTCAAGTATGTTCCAATACGTTAAAAGGAAGATATAGATGCATCGTCCTACGATGGTTATCTACCAACAAACAAAACAGCTATTTTCTCAATAAAATGGTAAACATTAGACTACATGAATAGCAGTCTTTATTACACATGTATAATGTACAAGTATTTCATATTTTCCTCGTTGTTATACGCAGTTTTAGTGTCACACAACATTGTCCGCATGGCATGTATATACCGGAAAACCTTAAGTACATAAGATAATTCATTGATGACTATACCATCATAAGGACTTTGATATAAAGTAAAAAATGCTTTCTTAAAGGCAGTAATACACCAACGTGGCACATCCTCTCAGACGTTTAACTTATCGGGTTTTAAGGAAATATCTTTAGAAAAATAATAAAAAAAACGCGTTTCAAGCGATACAGCTCGATCGACTGTACGGCATGTGAGAGTTGTTCTCTGCCTTATACAGACCGTATACATGGTATATAAAGAACTTATGAAATTTTTATAATAATATTCAATGACTTCAGATTAAAATGCTCTTTGTGTAAGTGGAATAAACACATACTCTACCGTCTATACGTTTACATAACAAAGAAAAGTAACCGCTGTCCATTAACTTTTCCAGAAGTTGCTTATATAGGAATATGTTAAATGTAGTCTTTCACTATGCTTTCCTCTTTAATTGTACGATGACCGGATAGGCTGTGGACCCTATGATGACGCCTACCTAAAGCCCATTGATGTGTGTATATGATCGTTCTTGTCGTACCCTTAATTGTGTATTCTCTTGTTGCTCTGAGTTCTGCCAAGTCATTGAGTACCTTCATTGTGGCTTTCTAGGCTATTGTTTTTTTTGTATTATATTTACACGAGCACTTATATTTCCTATTGATACTGCCTTGTTTGTAAGATAATATAACCTGGCGGAAATATCTTTATTTAACCCGTCCCATTTTACCGGGATTACAATAGGGTACGAGTGCACTAGGCAATATACGCGTATAACACATAAATGTTCATGTATATTTACAAAATGTCAATAAAATCCTTGTGCCGTTGTATATAATAAAATTGAAGAAATTAGGAAACAGGCAAGTCTTCAGTGTAAAATATATTTTCTCGCTTTCTATTTTTGGATATATAATATATGATGTTTTATGTAAAAATCATGAAAGCGCTTGTAGAGAATATTATTTAACACTGAAGACTTGCCTGTTTCCTTATTGCTTTATTATATATATATATATATATATATATATATATATATATATATATATGTTTGTCATGTTATGGGAAATATGTATAACAACCCCGACATAAACTGAATACGGGCATTTAATAACACTATCCTGAAATACTTTTAATATCAGGGTAGCATCCATAGCATAGCATAGCATAACTTCCATATGTGTAGAACAAAAGCATATATATATCATGCGAGTTTAGAGAAACATTTTTTCTCACATATCTGGCTAAATGAAAAACGAATTTAATTAAGCCATGACATAACTCTCATAGGAGCAGAGTCAAAGCATGTATAAAATGTCATATTTTACATATCTGGCTAAATAAAAACCGCCACCTTAACATGTAATGTTTTGTTAATGTAATGCACATTTTAGAATGAGAGGATCCTAGAATGAGAGGATCCTAGAATGAGAAGATCCTATCCTAGAATGAGAGTATTCTAGAATGAGAGGATCCTAGAATAAGAGGATCGAGATCCGACTGTAAAAGCTATAAAATATAGCTGAAAGCTTGAAAATGGGAAAACGAGAAAACCACAATATCCACTTAAAAGTTAACGTCCGGTAGAATCAGAGGCGGAGGTGGGACATTGATATCTTGTAAACGTGTGACGTCTAGATGACGAAGAAGGAAAGTGAAGGTCACCATGTCGTTTAAACGAAGTCGAAATACTTTGTAACGTGTTATATACAGAAGTCGGAAAAACTCGTTTTTTCTTGATTTAAAATTGTAGTCTGGCACATAAATCATTTATGATACATACAATTCATTTATGTTTGTCAAGCATAAACACATATCAATGCTCTTCGAAGCCAGTACGGAGAAAATGTATAACAACACCGCCATGAATTAAATATATATTTGTAAAACAAAAGCATATATAAAATGTCATATAAAATAAAAATCCCGATATACATTTAATATCATGGTATTTCAGAAAATTTTGATTCTCACATATCTGGCTAAATTAAAAAGAATGACTTGATATATATATATCCTAGAAAGTCACAAAGCAAGTATTCAATGACATGACAATGACAGAAGTCAGAGCAACAAGAGAACAAACCGTTAATGCTACGAAAAGACACGACGAACGCTACCGTCCTTTGAGGATTTAGGTAGACATCATCATAGCGTCCACAATCTAAGAAATACAAAAAGATCGGACAGGGAAAGTAGCATTCAAGGAGGACAGTCAACCACAAAACACAGAAACAAACACGCAAACAGACAAACAAGAAGGCAAAGGCAATATTAAATGCAAAAGACAACACAAACACAAAAGGGTTGACAATAGGGCTACCGCTTTGGAACGGTCAGTGGCAAAGTAGGCCACTCGGGGTTTAAACCGGTTCTATGGTGCACCAAACCTCACACTTACCCTACTGTCATCCCATTAAAACAGGACAGTGTAAATAAAGAAATCCCGCTAAGTTGTATTTTTGGCAGATATTGAAAAGATGTATTTGTGATTAAGACATTTATGATTCAGATATGTTGTATGTGTTTCAGACACGTATCGTAGTCCTACAGTAATATTTTGTTTGCGATTCCGATATAAACGAATCATTTTATTTGTGTTTCACATACGGTGAAATTGTATTTGAAATTAAGATACAGTAACAATGTATTTGCATTTGTGTTTGTGTTTCATGTTAATTGTTATTTGTATTTCAGCTACTACTGAACACCGTTGTATTTGTGTTTCATTTTACTTCCTATAAATAAACATGTTGCGTTAATGTTTCAAAAATAATAACATTGGTTTACGCAATCATTACGGTAAATGACTGTCGCTTCAGAGGTGGAATATTTCAAAAGAATATTTCTTTTCTCAAAAACAACATCAGCGTCATATCTTGCTAAAGCCATGTGTTACTCCAAAATCATTTTGACCGTTCAAAAGCGGTAGCCCTATTGTCAACCGTTTTGTGTTTGTGATTTCGTTTGTATTTATTATTTCTTTTGCCTTGAAGTTCTTGTTTGTCTGTTTGCGTGTTTGTCTCTGTGTTTTGTGGTTGACTGTCCTCCTTGAATGCTACTTTCCCTGTACGATCTTTTTATATTTCCTTAGATCAAGAGTATTGTATCCGACATCTCTTAGATAAAAGAAACTGCCATAATTTGTTCCTATTTGTCGTAGTTTAGTGTTTTCTCTTTCACTTGTGATTTAAAAGGAAAAAATAAAAAATACACTGTATAGTGGTCATTATTTAAAACACGCTCATGTTAGCCTGTTTGGCCGTATCTTAATGTTAAAGTGATTGCTACCACAATTTCAAATCATAATAACTAATAAAACAATATACAAATATATATTCAACTAATATATATTCATAGTAAATGTGTTGTCTCTATACTATTTAAAAAGAAATGTGTTAAAATATATACAGTTTATATTCCTCGTACAATACACATCATGTTACTTTCGTTATTTTCAAGTCTGTAGCAAGAAACCTATATGTATTGTCCCAGGTTTGAAATACAGTTTAAAAAAGAAATGTGTTAATACAAATGTAACTCATATTATGTGAGAGCACAGACCTAATAACATGTCTGTGGTGAACGTTGTTCAAAAGAACCCACTATCTGGTCATTTCTATATATTGTGTACGACGACAATTGTTATTATAAACATGTATGTATAAACTAGCACCATGCAATATGTTTAAGAATATGGTACTTGTGTATATAACAGTTTTATATGGATAGTAGTGACAGTGTTTAAAGTCATCTAAAAATTGGTCCTGATTAGGAATATTTGAAACAGTCAACGTGGTTTATGTCGGTGAATCACGTTGATATTGTAACATTACTTGACACAGTCAATGCTGACTTACACCGTCGGAAAATCAGCCCGTCGGCGATTTCTGGATTCCAATGCTTGGAGATCAAGGTCAGCGTATATCAGGTCTTGTTTTGGTCCATGTATTATCTGAAAAGTACACGTCATACTAAAACTTCAAATACTTCTTCGACTTCTTAAATAATTTATCTATGTTGTTTTGAATATATTGACACATGGCCATTATATTTTCAGGAACACAATTATTTTTTATTTTTTCCACTAATTAACAAAACAAAGTGTATCCTTTAAAATCTCAAAAGAGAAAAAAGAAGAATAAAAGTAGAACAGCAAATTAGCATTCATTTATCTTCTGTTAGTTAGTATTGTCCCCTATACCTTTTGTTCTGCGGGCCCTGTACATGGATGTAATACAGGAACAACTCTAGCATAACTGTCGTCGTTTGCATTTGTTACAAATGATGTTTCAGCAGGTTCGTATGAAGGGTTGATATGTACAAGTTCTATATCGTCGTCTTCATCAGACGGTGCTGGACTGTTTCTAGATATAGGGTTAACAGCATTCCCTGCAGTAGCCCGTGCATTAGCTTGCCGCTGTGATCTAGGCAAAACCATTGCATACGTAAGGTTTTCCTGGTCATCCCCCGACACAGGTACAGCTGCGTTGCCTGCGAAGGAATAAAACTAGATTATTGTGTCCCTCAATACCGTACGCAGTCGGAAAATATACAACCTAAAATAACTGTCTGCTTTAAAATTCTGAACTTCTGCTCTTTATATGAACATATCATTGGCTAAGACAATTAATCCACCAATAACATAAGTATGGTGATACGACATAGCAAAATAACACACATTTAAAATTACGTATTCTCCTAGATCAAGTGTGTAGACCCTCAGCCCATAAAATTCTTTATATCACAATAGTGTGGTGTGAGCCTAGCACGTGTCTACGTAAATCCATTAGATGTTGATATGAAGGTCGAACAGGAAAAGTTGCATTCACAAATCACAATCAGTCAAAACCTACCATTCAAAACAAACAAGACTGTTGTTTTTTTGTATTTATATATAGACAAGCATCTTTGTGTTCTACCTATATTGCCTATTAATGCTGCCTTTTTGTTAGAGAATAGTTCATGGAGGGGATTTCATTATTTACTCTGGCCAGTTTTATTGGTTTGACAGTAGGGTACGTGTGAGGTTTGGTGCATGCTAGAACCTGGATTAAACCCCAGCGGCCTTTTTCGGTCACTGACCGTTCAAAGGCGGTAGCTCTTTGGTCAACCCTTTGTGTTTGTGATGTTTTATTTAGCATTGTATTCATCTTTAAAATCTTTAAAATTGTTCTTTGTTTCTGTGTGTGTTTGTGCTGACTTTCGTCCTTGAATGGTACTGTTCCTGATTGTTCTATCTACATTTACACGGATTAATATAAGCAAAGTATGCAACACCATCGACTTGAACGGATTGACAATAGGGGTACCACCTGAAAACGGTCTGGGGTAAATGACTTCAAACTAGGTTCTAGGGTCCACCAAACATTTCTAATACCCCAGCCCCACCCCCATTGTCATCCCAATTAAACGTAACGGTATAAATGAAGAAATCCCCACCAGGCTATTTCCGATAACAAACTAGCCAGCAAAGATGTTCATGCAAATGTCAATACAAAATAAACTATTAAACCATAGCAGCATGTACTTCATGAATTGACAAGAACCATAGCAACATGAAAATAAATCATTAAGGTCATGACAAGACAAAATTGAAGACAAACCATTAAACGTTACTATTCCTTTCGGGATTTACAAATTGCACGCCTTTAATCCAAACAACAATCCAAAGCGAAAATAGATGCAAAGTATACAAAACCACAACACAAAAGGGTTGACAATAGGGAATTATTACAGAATGAAATGCTTTACCCTTAATGGCTTTACTTTAGTTGTTGCAATAGGGAATGTTCCTTCTGCTGAAGATTGAGAATCTTCTGATGTTGCCATAATAATGATGATGATGATGTAGGTAGTGCTGATGATGATAATACTTCTGATGCAGATGACGAACATTATTATGCGGTTGATGCTGATGATAACAGTATCGGAACTAGCAGTATACGAGCGTATACTAGTAATAAATACTGAAAAGTGATCTCTTGGAAACAACCAACACAAACAAAAGAGAAAAGTAGCTTACGTAGCTTAAGTCTGTTCATTAGCGGTAATATAAAGTGCAACACCACTCAAGTCTCCTAGCACCTACTTAAGCGGTATTCTACTTTAAAGCCAGATTGGGCTTAATGATCCCAAAAGGACTAGAATGTAATAACACTACTCTTAATTATCAATATTAATAAAAATACGTTCATGTTAAACTCGAATTTTAATAATTGGAGTTAAATAAGATTCAGCAGCGACATGATATATTTAAGATAAAGGAATGTTAGCATACCCATTTCTGTATCATGCTCAGTTTTCCTGGCTATCTGTTTAATCACAATACCAACACCTATTAAGAAAACTGCTCCTGATACAGCTCCAACTATCGACCATAGCAAAGTAGTAAAGTTGTCCCTATTTGTGTGTTTTTCATCACTCTGAGTCTCTATAATGAAAGTGTATAATCATAATTAGTTCATCTATAACTATTAATCCTTTGAAATACACTATATAACAAGACAAGTTTTTGCTTTGAAAACATCAATAGGTTTGTTTTTGGTGCAAGACACGTGCCATTCGTGTCTTAATACAAAGCTTTCACGTGCTAGACCATCGTGGCCCATATATGCCGATAATAAAAACCTAGCAAAATATAGCTAAGGGGCGCACACAGGTTTATAATATAAACAAGGTGACCAGTCTGACTTTTCATTTTGCTAAGTCCATATAAATGTAAAGGGGAGGTAATCAGTATTCCTTACACAACTAGATGGCGGATCTCATCTTAAAGAAATGAAAACGAACACTTAATAAAGAATGAAAGAAAGAAAATGACAGGAAAGAAAGCAGAAAGAACGACAAACTGATAGATAGATAAAATGCAAGTTGATATGTATGCAACATGTTGTTATATATATGTTTGAAACATCATTGATTGTATTGTATCGTGTATATAATTGAATAAAGTTTTATATAAAATAAAAATAAAGTACATCTATAACGAGCTATACAACATAATTATTGCATCAATCACGAGCTACACGACTTATATCAATGGCGTAGATGACGCAAATGCGTTGTTAACGTAAAACAAGACAAACATAATAATCAGGACAGGCAGGTGCAATGCAACTGTATGACATATGTCATTTCATGAATTCCATTATTCATTCAGTCGGATAGGATGCCTTATCCTTCATATTTATTCATATTTATTTAAAGCCATAAAGCTCTATCCTTCATATCATCTCCGATTGAGGCTGTTGTCGCAGTGTAATCTTATATGATGTGTGCTAACGAGGCGTAACACTCCATTTATGTTTATTATTTATTATTTCAAACACATGTTCAAGGACGACTTCAGCCATTGACACATGCATCAATCATACCATCATAAATTTTCAAAACTGACAAGTGCAACTTACTATAGTGTTGCATTAAGACCCCACTAGGTACCACCTTTAATTGGATGTAAATGCTAGACAAGTGTCAAAAGCATGCTTAGCGTATGAAACATGTGTTGTTCCTATACTCAGTTTCATAAGGATTAAAGATGTCTTCCTTATTCTTAGTTTTTCAATAAATACAGTTTTGCTGTACAGTATGAACAATACATATTACCGCATACAACAATAGTCACGATCAGGTATGCAGCACAAAATAAACATAATTCCAAAAACGGAAATAAAGGTACAACATTACTGCACATACCACTACAGAAATTGGTTCAGAGCATGGCGTGAACATGTGTAACTATTAAATATACTTCTACAAAAACTAAATGTTAGTCGAACCTATAACATTGATCATAATATCATTTGTCTTGGTTCCAAACAAGCTATTAGCCGCACGGCATGTGTAAACGCCGCCATCATCGAGATGGATGCCATCAATACGCATGCACATAGTACCATTTCCTGCGCATGCGTGTCCTGTAAGTGTAGTTTTGTCGCTTTTCTTGAACCATCTGATTGTTGAGACAGGATCGCTTTTAGCCGTGCATTGCAAAACTACAGTAGTCCCTTCCGTAATATTGATGGTTGATGTAGATACATTTATTTCTATTATAGGTGCATCTACAAACATGCAATAATAAATAGTTAATTTCTATACAAAGTTTCACCAATATTTACTTCTATGCAATTCTATTCACGTGTACATGTTGTGTAAAATCTTAAACTGTTGAACATTTGCAATACCATTTGCATGAGATCTCTAAGGATAACTTGATAACGAGAAATCGTTTTGTAGTTTAAAAACTGTCTGAAGAGGATATAAAATTGTAGTAATAAACTATTTTAAAAGTTACACTTTCACACAGCCGCATCGGCAACGTTATTGAGCTTTAGAGCTACAAACTTCTGCCCTGCATTGTTTTGCCCTCAGGTGGCGGCATGTCTGATGGGAAAGTTGATCCTTCATTTCATCTCCCTCTAAGGTTGATGCCCCAATATAACTTAATACGATGCGTTAAGCCCCCATTTTATATATAATCACATATAATACTTATCCTTACATGGGACATTTATGCGATAGTTATCAGATATATTCACATGGATAGTTTTACAACTGGCTGAACATTCTATCATCTGCCCACTGTCATCCTTGGATACATTCAGAAAGGCAACACTGGTCGTAGTGTAGCCGTTTCCGTGTGTCGTGTGAGTATGATTAATGGTGTTTGGAACCAGCATATCCTTGAATGTCCATTCAGCAGAACAAGGCAGATTGGCTTTCGTGATGACGCATGTTAAATTCAAGTGATGGTAGGGTCGATCTTCAGTAATTGGCACAGGAGGCTGTATTTTAACAGATTCTGGTAGAACTGTGAATGAAATTATTAAAGCAAAATCAGTCTTAAATGGTATCACACCTTTTTCAATAAAAATCTAGATTTTGCATTTGTAGAATGTAAATGTTTAGCATACATTTAGAGATTCCGATCGTTTGGGGGTTTTTTAACATTCTATTTCACATATGTTATGAATGGAAGGCTTGTTTCATTCGTATTTTCCGTACACATTGCAAACATAAAAGTAGTTTAACGAATCACAGTTTCAATATTGGCGCCGGAAGCACCGGCAGACCGCTTTAATCACGGCAATCGTTTCCAACAAACCTGCAAAGATAAAAACAATTCGACCACTTGACTGCACTCAAGCAATTTTCATGTTTTCATCGATCATGAACGTTAATATATGCTTAAATGCAATAAGTGTACGACTGCAATCTATACTGTATACCTGATACCTAAACAAACCGTTTCGTTTATTCTGTTGGGATTTGCATTTTCAAGATATTTCTAATTTTCTCTAGTTACAAAACGTTTCAACACATATTATTTTAGAGTTCTGACAATATACTATATGCTGCTATTTCCTGTTTTTGTCGTAGTTTGCTGAGAATTAAAAAGCAACAAACACAACCATGAAAATAAAGTTGACTTCCGATTTAAGCAAATTATCATGATTATTGTGTTCCATTTAATACCTATTTATATTTCAATATTTCAACTTTAGGAGGATAATTATGTTCGTGTTTAAAAAAAAAAAGATATATTATTTAATTAACACGTAAACATAAACGCATGCTTATGGTTTCGTAAATTACATTTATAAAACTGTATATCTGCATGAGGAAGACAACAGTGAAACACTTCCAAATGGGTTTAGTCAAAAGCTTTGTTTCTGTTAGCTTCATTCAGTTATGGTTGTTTTGAGACTATATGTCCTAGATAATGAATGAATCATACAAACGACAGATAATCTCTATCGTAGAGGAAGAAATAAACATACCTGTAAGGTTTAGCTGGATTGTTTTTTTACAAATAGTAAAAGCATACTTGAAGTAATAAACGACAGAATAATATGCGCTGTTGGTGTCAGTCGTATTGGAAAACCGTAAATAATATACCGACTCATATTTGTAAATGGAAATGGTCGATGAGTTAGTGACAGGCTCAAATTTGCTCATGTCCTTGCTGCTCTCCCAGGATACAGTTGTTCCATTAAACTGGTTCGTTGGCACAAACGTCATTGTTACAGGTCTGTGTTTTACAGCTGCCTCCTCAATTGTCAGTGTACCGCATTTCTTCGTGACATCTAAATAATGAACAAAGCATTATAATATTTATTATAATAACCATTGAAATGGTAAATGTTGGTATTCTTCAAATCGTATTTGCACGTTTGGTGTGTTTCAAAATATGTACTAGTATATTAAATTAAAGTATATGAAAACAACTGATGATGTCACATCGTTAAGCATATATCAGTTAAGGATATCTAATGTGCTGGAAAAACGGATCTTACACGTGGGGTCCGATAAAGGTCACACACATCAAAAATGATATCGGATATCGATAACAAAACAGTTACGTGTCGAACTTTGGAATGAAACGAACAGAATAAATATCAATGGTATGTTAAAAGTATCAATCATGGGGATCTATTTCAAATAAATTCTAACTCTTGGTGTAACTGTTTGGAACCTTGACAGAGCATTGCTCCATTTTAAACAGGTACACCTCTTATTGGAATTCCGATCTTCACCGGACATTCATGAACTATTACTTTATCATATAACAGCCCTTTGTAAGAAGTGTCTAACACCCATTTCATATTATATTGTATTTACACATATTGTGTGATACACTCTTGGCAAGATTGTAATTTGCTGAGCATGAAATGCATTACAATATGTAACGCTACGTAAGTTTCGTTAACATAAACTATTTTATTGATCATAAATACATATGGATTGCAATGATAAACTTATGATTTCGCAACAACGTATAATAAATAATTAACTTTATACAATATAGATATAAAAAACAGCATTCAAGGTCGACAGTCAACCATAAACAGAAACAAAGAACACATTTAAAGATGAATAAAAGGCCAAATAAGACATCACAAACACAAAAGGGTTGACAATAGGGCTACCGTCTTGGAACGGTCAGTGGCAAAAAAGGCCGCTACGGGTTTAAACCAGGTTCTAGGATGCACCAAACCTCACACTTAAGTCAACATGATGTTTTGACGCAAAAGGATTGTTTGACTTTTTGGCATAATAAAAGTTCGCATAACGTCGACGTTACGATTTCTTATTTCATATAATATTTATGAAACGATTTATGACTTATATTAATATTAACGAGTATTTTTAACGAGTCATATAGAATGGGCACGAGTTTAAGGTTATTTTTATTACGTAATATGACAGTCATATATATTAGTATGCCTCAAGTCAAACACCCAAAGACAGGAGTGAAGCGACATTTTTAACCATCAACCGCTAATGGTTAGCATTTTGACTGCCTAACTTTATAATTAGGATTTTCTTAAGGCACACATAAGTGTGCGTACTTGAAAATCGATATAGTTTACAAAATGAAATATAAAAGAAATATAAAAAGATCGGACAGGGAAAATTGTATTCAAGGAGGACAGTCAACCACAAAACACAAAAACAAACATGCAAACAGACAAACAAGAAGGCAAAAGTAATAATAAAAGTAAACGACATCACAAACACAAAAAGGTTGACAATAGGGCTACCGCCTTGGAACGGTCAGTGGCAAAGTAGGTCATTGGGGGTTTAAACCGGTTCTAGGGTGCTCCAAACCTCACACTTACCTTACTGTCATCCCATTAAAACAGGACAGTGTAAATAAAGAATCCCCACCATGATCTCATCTCTAACCAACAAGTCAGCATCGATAGGCAATATAGGTAAAACACAAATATGCTCGTGTAAATATAATACAACAAAAACAATAGCCTAGAAAGCCACAATGTAGGTACTCAATGACTAGGCAGAAGCCAGAGCAACAAGAGAATAAACCATTAAGAGCACGACAAGAGGAAAGCATAGTGGCGAACTGTAAAAGGGTCTACCACCAAGCATGCAGTACGTTGCAAAATGATAGGATCATAACCTCTTTTGATAATTTTTTTAACAAGTTTAACAAAGATAGTATGAAAATGATCATGACCAAGAATCTTACGAAGTTTATAAATCACATCACCATTGAAGTCAACAGGAAATGTAGCATTCAAGAAACACAAGTTAGAGGAACATTGAGCATAACCATTATATGTCTGACGTTTATTCAGTGAAATGTATACATGAAAACTTGATCATAGACCCAAAAATGTCTGTAGTAACACATTCGTGAATTTGAAAAAATATATGTTTTAATTATTATTTGTAAATAATGTGTGACCCACATTATTTACCTTTTCTGTTGATCACGTGACTTCCATTGGCGCTTTAGGATTTCTACATGGTATGTATTGCGTAATATGTATAGCCCGCTTAGCTCAATCAGGAGCGACGTCGGCTATCGCGCGGTCATTATTATTACCCGAGCGTGTAATTTAAGTTTGAACTGCGAATTTAAACGCACAAAGCGCCCCGATGAGCTCCCGCACCCAAACCCACCACTCAATAAAATCTGAAAACATTTATATTTAAAAAGAATTATTGGTTTTATTTATTTTTTATTTATTTTGATTTTCAACGGTAGTTTTTAAAATTGCTGAAAATACATATTACACGTCTGTGCACCCCCACTTAAGCTGAAAATACATGTTACCTGTCTGTGCACCACTACTTAAACTGAAAATACATGTTATCTGCCTGTGCACCCCCACATAAAATAAACTGAAAATACATGTTACCTGTATGTGCACCACTACTTAAACTGAAAATGCATGTTACCTGCCTGTGCACCCGCACATAAACTGAAAAGACATGTTACCTGTCTGTGCACCACTACTTAAACTGAAAATACATGTTACCTCTCTGTGAACTCCCACTTAAACAGAAAATACATGTTACCTGTCAGTCCACCCCCACTTAAACTGAAAATACAAGATACCTCTATGTGCACCACCACTTAAACTGAAAAAAAAACATGTTATCTGTCTGCGCACCCCCACTTAAACTGTAAATACATGCTATCTGTTTGTGCACCCCCACTTAAAATGAAAATACATGTTCCTGTCTGTGCACCCCAACTTAAACTGAAAATACATGCTATCTGTTTGTGCACCCCCACTTAAACTGAAAATACATGTTACCTGTCAGTGAACCCCAACTTAAGCTGAAAATACATGTTACCTGTCTTTGCACCCCCACTTAAACTGAAAATACATGTTACCTGTCTTTGCACCCCACTTAAACTGAAAATACATGTTACCTGTATGTGCACCCCCACTTAAACTGAAAACACATGTTACCTGTCTGTGCACCCCACGTAAATTGAAAATACATGTTACCTGTCTGTGCACCCCCACTTAAACTGAAAATACATGTTACCTGTCTGTGCACCCCCACTTAAACTGAAAATACATGTTACCTGTCTCTGCACCCGCCCTTATGCCATCTTCGGGATGGTTAATATTTTGTACTATTGATTTTATTAATATGGAGTTCTGCTCAATCCGGGGCTAGAGGGCGTGAGCGGCAGCTAGCATATTTCACTACCGCTCATGAACAGTCTCAATCAAACCGAGACTGCAATATTTCGTATGTGTCGTTTCCGGCCATTTTCAAAGGTCCATTATCATACTCATTTTTTTAACTGAACATACATGTTACCTTTCTGTGCACCCCACTTAAACTGAAAATACATGTTATCTGTCTGTGTGTTTTGTTTTTTTTTAGAGTTGCGCTCAAAAATTGCCAACAGCATATCCTGTATCCGCCCCTGTACATCAGGAAAGAAATAATACTGTACTTACTTTTTCCTAAAATGATTTGTACAATTACAAAAAGCAAGATTACGCGATAATAACATAAATCCATCATACTTTTAAAATAATGAACCTAACATCAGTGCGTAACAGCTTTAATGATAGTTTTTCATTTGTAATTAAATCAGGAAGAAGTAAGTTTTAAAATAACACTTAATATGTAGTGGATTATTAAAGGCCCTGTGGGTATTATATGTATGTTTATGCTTCTTATCGAAATATTTGTATATAATAAATATTATTGATCGTTTTGGAAAGAATGAATGCATGAATGGTGTTTTATGGTACGTCGACGAAAACTGGATCATTTTGGAGAAATTAATATAATTGTAAAGCTCGTGCACATAAAATCGATTTAAGCTTACATGTTTACATGTAGGCATTCCTGCCTAATGACCGTTCCAAGTCGGCAACCCTGTCTTCACCACTCTTTATGTTACGTATTGTCCTTTTCACTGACATTTTATATGTCGGATTATGGTACATAGCGGACCTACGGTGCCATTGTGGTGCCTTTGTCATAGTGTGTATATGCGATACTTTACTACGTTCCAAAAAGTGGAGTAAAGCAGCTAAAAGATCACCCACCTGCGTGTGATGCAGACGGTAGCATTTGGAAGCCATCCACCAAAGTGGACTTATCATTACCACCATTCCGACGTATGTAGAGTGTTTCGGACTGAATCGGTTGAATGATTGAATGAATCGTTGTGGTGGCTGGCTGACGAACGGACACTGACCCTTCTAAGACGGAAGCCTATTGTCAACCCTTTTATAAGTGTGATGTCGTGTCATGCCTTTTAGTCATCTTTAAAAAAAATGTTTTTATGCGTACTTTTGGTTGACTGGTCTTTGAATGCTGCATTTCCTGTCCGACATTTATATCTACTTTTAGTGCATTTGCACCAAGAATTTTTATCTATACTATATTCCATATTTTTCTAAAAGTAGGTATACAAGTCGAGCAGGAAAGGTAGTTTTCACATAACACAGTCAACAAAGGCACGCATTACTGACAATAATGATGACTTGGAAGTACTTTTAACAAAGTTAACGTAACATATGGGTTCATCATTACAATTAAGATGAGTTCATGTACCTTAAACAAAAAATGTTACAAAAACAGTATACATATTGGCCCAGTTGTTCAAATACACCGTTAACTTTAACGAGAATTTAGTTAACTTTTCGTTAAATCCTTAACAAGAATTAACTAACGGCCCGTTAAAAAAGTTGTTGTTCAAAGAGATTTAACGCTGTCGTTAGTTAACTATCCGTTAAAATTTCATGTTAACTTTAACGGACCGTTAACACTTAACAACAAATTTAACTTTCCGTTAAGTCTTAACGAGAAATTTAACTTTCCGTTAAGACTTAACGAGGACTTTAACAAGAACATCTCTTCCCATCATGCAACATTCTGTCCATATCCTGTTTGTTGTTTCAAAATGGATGCCAATGTGAACACAAATGTGACTGAGGAGGGTGAAAAGAAAAAAAGAAAGAGAAGTGTAAATTTTAATGGCAGTGAGGTTGATTTGATTGTGAGTGAATATGGTAAGGTAAAGGAGCGGTTAGATGGAAGTAGTAAATTTAAAGTGACAAATGAGGATAAAGCCAAAATTTGGAGGGACATAGCACAGCGGGTGACACTTTTAGGCTATTCGGTGCGGTCTGCTGATGAAGTTAAGAATAAATGGGGGAATCTACAAAGAGAAGCTAAGGATGCTAACATGTTATATAATAAGGAAATGCGAAAAACAGGTGGGGGCCCCCCTGTTGAGGAGCTGGACACGAATCAGCAGACTATTGTGAATATGTTTTCAGAAGATACTGCTTTCAACGGTATAGCAGGAGCAGCGGAGAGTACTATTGCAGGCAAGTTGTATTGTTATGTTGCTTAATATTTATTCAAACACCGGCATTGCAACGCAATCGTGTATTTATTTATTTGACATTCGTCTGCTATTGTTGACGTTCTATATTTAGAACAGAGGGGATTTCCTCGTATTTCCCTCGCTTTCAGATTGTGTACATGTCATCTTTCGTGAAAAGAAAGGCACATTCAATCTTTTTTTACAGTTGAAAAATTACCTTTTAGATGCATAATAGTTTATTCATGTTCACGTATGTTGTATCAGACGTTCTATATGCACTTAGAAAGCGCTTAGAAAGCAATAGTTTCACGCGCCAGTACATGTACGTTTGAAGGTCAGAGGAGCGCTTGTTTTAAACATAACAAGAACTCCATTCTAATCGGGTTAATTTGAACACATTGTCGTATCTCTTTTGTCTAAAATAACATTCTTCAATGTTGTATTTAAATACGAGAGATGACACTCTTAAATAATTTTGTATTGTTTTTAATACGACTGTTTCCTCAAAAAGTAATTTTAATCCAGATAACTAATCTGTTTTCGATTAATGGCAAGACCAAGAACAGGAACAATTTGTATACCTTAATTGTTGCTTATGTCCTTAACAATAAGCTATGGGGAGGCCCTGCATTGTGTTAACTGCAATACTGAAATTGTGTAGCACGAGAACGGGTACTTAATACTCAAAAAATCCTGATGACTACAAAAAGATGCAGGCATGGATTTAGTGTAGGGGTTGGCGTCCCATGAGTCCCTACCACTCAGAAGTTATTAAAAAAACATGTGAAAACGCAGGTTTTCTTCTTTGGTTGTCAACTGTTTTTTTTTTACTGTTGCATCCCTAGGTTGTGTGGGGGTGGGGTGGGGGAGGGTGAGGGTGTGTGGGGTGATGGTGTGTGAAAGTATGGCAGTATTTTTTATTTTTTTAATATGTCCATATGGCAGTATTAATCCTTTTTTTTTTTAAATTTATCCACACATACTTTAAATGACCAAGAAAACTGCATAAAAATATGGCAGTATATTTTTTTTTATGAAAATTGTCTTCGCATTCTTCAATGACCAATACTGCATAACACAAGTGCTGGAAGGAGGGACCGCGGGGATGGTGTGTCAAATATGGCAGTATTAATCCTTTTTTTTTTTATTTATCCACACATACTTTAAATGACCAAGAAAACTGCATAAAAATATGGCAGTATATTTTTTTTATTTGTACACGCATTCTCGATAATGTGTCAAAGATATGGCAGTATAAAACTTTTTTTAGATTTGTCCACACCTTTTCAATGTCCACGTTTTCAATGACCACGATAATTGCATAAAAATATGGCAGTACACATTTTTGTATTTGTCCACGCATTCTTCAATGACCAATACTGCATAACACAAGTGCATGGGGTGTGCTAAGGAGGGGCCGGGGTGGAGGGGTGTGGTGCTGGAGGATTCGGGATGGTGTGTCAAAAATGGCAGTATTAATCTTCTTGTTTTATTATTTATCCACGCATTCTTCAAATGACCACGATAATTGCATAAAAATATGGCAGTATAATTTTTGTATTTGTCCACGCATTTTTCAATGACCAAGAAAACTGCATAAAAATATGGCAGTACAATTTTATTTGTCCACGCATTCTTCACTGACCAAAATGCAAAGTGTGTGTGTGTTGTGTGTGTGTGTGTGTGTGTATGGCAGTATAAAACCTTTTTTTTAATTTGTCCACACCTTTTCAATGACCACGATATTTGCATAATAATATGGCAGTATATTTTATTTATTTGTGCACGCATTCTTCAATGTACAAGAAAACTGCATACAAGTATGGCAGTATTTTTTTTATTATTATGTGTCCTCGCATTCTTCAATGACCAAGAAAACTGCATAAAAGTATGGCAGTATATATATATATATATATTTTATTTGTCCACCCATTCATTCTACACTGACCAAAAAATGCAACGTGTGTGTGGGGGGGGGAGGGGGAGGGGGAGGGGGAGGGGGGTTTGGGCTTGAGAGAGTGGAGGATAATGTGTCAATTATGGCAGGATAAAAAAAATATATTTGGTCACCCTATCATCTAAACGAAGCAAATGTTAACGACGGATGCCGCCATCCCATCTAAATCTGAGAAGTTTGGTTCACACATAATCTTCAATCCTGGATCCGCCACTGATGTGTTTCTATACATAAGGAGGTCCGGTGGCATACTTGACATTCGTCACTGGTTGTTAATATACATGGAATTTGATATCCCACAGGTTTCCATCAAAGGCCCATGCATGTACCAGTATCCCCCGTAATGCCAATGCGACGAATGTTTATGGTAAGTTAAACGTGCACATATTATATCTATCTACCTATACTGCAACACCCCCTTTCAAAGATTATGTGCAGGCTTACTGGGTAGAACCAGTACTAGGCAATTATCTTGCTCAAGGATAAATAACATGGCCAAGGTGAGGATCGAACCCACGCCCTTTCAATCTAATGTCCGGCGCTCTACCACTGCCTTTCAATCTAAAATCCGGCGCTCTACCACTGAACCACGCACTACACATACTAGCACACTATTTACTCATACTGTTGGCCTACGGTTATTTTTTTTTATCAAAATAAAAAAGATTCATTTAAACAATGTGACTTTCACAAGTACAAACATGTTTTAGTTTCATCATTGCTCAATAAATACCCCCGCAAAGAATATTTTATTAAGATCAAGGGCAATAACTCTGCATGGCATTGACTGAGTAACACCAAAATTGCGTCACGTACAGGTACACTTCATGTTTATCAAATAAACAAAGTTTTAATTCAATACCTTCCAAACTGTAAAAGAACTTCAATCCACAAGATCGTATATGCTGAAAAAAACTCTGTGTACTACGTGCAATGGCAATAACTCGGCATGAAATTGACAGAGCCGCACCAAAATTGTGTCACGTACATCTCACTTCATGATGATCACGTACACAAAGTTTCAATTTAATATCTTTACTCTTTAATATGACCCTGCTAGCGATTGAATTCATGACCCCGCAAATACGAAGCAGATGCTCTACCACGACACCATCCCTGTGTTGAAAACGTGTACACTTGTCATATTTTTGCAATGGATTTATATTCAACTATCAGTACATGTAGTACATCTTTATCTAGAACACGCCAGCTACTTCTACACCGGTCAAAAAGACATCAGCTTCACCTGACAATGATGTTGCACAGAGTGAGCAAAGTACATGCCAGACGCAATCATGTGACGTAACAGAAGCACATCACAGGTAAACTATTAGAATGACACGTTATCATTTTGTAAATTTTTAGTGAAATGAATTAAAACAAACACCAAATTAAGACAAACACATTGTAATAAACATTCAATTTTAGTTTAAACAAGAGGTCAATGACCTTGAAGTTCTACTGATATGTTTTGATTGCTAGATCAGCATTCCTAATAAAACACAGTTAAAGTCTTTAAATGGTACCTAATGAATATATATATACAGATACAGGTTTAAAATTAAAATAATTTTTAAACCAAAAATGTGTTCATGTGTCACGAACCTACAGCCTCACTCCAGGTTATCAGTGTTAAGATAGGAAATGTGCCAGCGCACGCACATACAAACACGCGCGCCGGCCGGCCGGTGTATTATTACTAAAATAGTTATTCTGTTTTTCTAGCACAAGAAAACGCCAAAAGCTGTCGCAAGAAGATGTTTGGAAAGAGCAGATCCGGTTTTGTCAGGAGCAGAGGGAAACGTCATTGTTGGAGAGAGAGAAGATTTCGCTACAGATAGAGGTGTTGCGATTAATTAAAGACAACCTTCAGCGTGAAAGGGACGAGTCGAGAAACATCACCGTCACGGAACTGTTAGCATCAATGCAATAAACTATAAGAACAAACTATATCATATGTCAATAGTTTATGCATTTAACATGAAATAAAATTTCTGCTATATATACGTCTGTATAATGCTCCGTTTGATATCTCCATGAAAACGTAATCAGATACATGTAGTCACTTAAAATAAATTCTCTATTATTTCTATAATTGCATAACTACATAGTTAAGCAAAATAAGCCCTCGCTATATAGTCGCGGATAGCATTTCCATCTTCTGGTCCCTCATATGGTTCTGGGCCTGGTTGCTGTTGGTTGGCACCTCCGTCGGGGCCATCTAAGAGTGGCTCATTCATGTTCTTGCTGATGTTATGCAACACAGCACATGCCATCACAATATTAGATGTTTTCGTTGGACTCATCTTTGTCTGAAATTTACAAACTTTATCATTAAATCTCATTATGAGCAGTAATAACACATTTAATACACATTGTTTTAGGTGCATTTGTCCTTTGTCAGAAGGGTTACTGGGAATTGACAGAATATAGTTTATTGAAATGTTTGAAAACAGTAGATTTTATTACAGTGTAAGTTATTTTAAAACTTTGAAGTAGGTTTGTGAATCCATTCCACTGAAACGTTAGTGTAAATGTATAAAAAAGAGAACCAAGTGTTATCAATTGATCCATTGTTGTAATTTTGGATTTATAAAAACTTAATTATTTGAGCATTAGAATTATCATACATACTTCCCCATGAAGCACTCCAAATCTCCGTTTCCACTGACCAAATGTCCTCTCAATCGTACACCTTGTTCCACAGTGTGCAGCTTGGTACCTCTCTTGTGCCCTTCCCTGCGTGTGTCTATATGGTGTTAACATGTAGCGCTTGCTTGCGTAGCTAAATAAGAAATCAATATCTTTTTTTCTTAAATGACATAACAATTAGAAGTGCGTTACATTACAATAACATGTAAATATTTACTTCATTATGCTTGCTTTCTAATGGACGTAAAAATCTGTTTAATTTTACAACACAAACCCGTTCTTCAAAGTATTTCCATGTGTGTTGAGGTCATAAAAAATGCATACGTGCGAATTAAAGATCATTAAAGGTTATATTTATTAGCGAATACTTAAAATACTTGTAAATGAGCATGCGTAACAATGATTAGGAGTGATATTTTGCCTGGCCGATTAAGGCGGTTATATTATAGTTGCAGAGTTCAGATTCGCAACATATGTAAGTTAAAGGTGCTATAAAGTAAGTATTATCTTAGAAACGTTGTACATTTATTGTAAAATGTTGCTATTGTTGGCAGGATAGTGACTTTAATATTGTTGTACGATACTGTTGCTGCATTACCTAAATTTTCGTACTAAACCACCGCAGTCATGTTCAGCACATGTTAGGCTATGTATGACAGTTGATGTGTTGTGGTGTAGGCAGACCACTTCCTGGGTAGAACCAGTAATACGTCCCGCCAACGTAAAGAATCGACATATTTATGTCCTTGACATGATCTATTTGGTGATCTACTCTTTCTTTAAACCTATTTATAATTGTATGTTATATATGAAAACAAAAAATGTTACCGACATATACTTCAGGTACTTGACCTTATTTAGTAATTGACAGTGATTGTGCGTGACCTTGACATTACATTTACGATAACATGAAACCAGTGTGGGTCATTCTCTCACTATAGGCAGTAAGCCTATGAAGTTTCATGATATTTGTTTGAGGGGGAGAGGAGTTACAGAACGGAAAAAGATTTTATAAGGTAATGGTGACCTTGACCTTAGTCCTCAAAATCCTCTTATCACAGACTGTCCACTCACGAAATTTCATTATATTTGCTTCATCGGGAAGTACTTACAGCGTGGGCAGACAATGTTATGTCTAAAGCCGGAATGATGGACAAGTGACACTAGTTAACCGATGCATTTCGATATGGTGTTTAGTTCATACCCACCCCGATCGGTGTAACAAGTTAAAGGGAAACAACCCATTATAAAACGTTTTTCTCTCCAGTTGAGATAGGAAGGAGTAGTCGCTCCTGTTAAAAATTATCAGTTACTTTTTCGTACCCACTATCTCCTAGAATCACGCCATCTTCGAGGTCTCTGTTATTTGCTTCCAAGAAATCACTAAGTACTGATAACCTGAACACCAAACTGTCATGGTTAGATCCTGGCCAGGCAGCATTTATGAAGGTGAATTTCCCTGATATTAAATAATAATAGTTGAATGGTCCTGTCTAGTTAAATGAAGCAATAAGGATCATCCTCTCACCTCATGCAGTCCACACATTAAGATTCATGATATTTGCTACATATGTGTACTAAGGAGTTGCGGAAATGGATTTTCAACCCACAAAGAACGCGAGGACAAGAAGTAAAAACACAAAACCGAAGTCGTAAACGTATGCTGGCTGACTTGTTCCAAGTCGTGTAGGCGGAATGAAGACACGACAACACGACAAATATCATATTTGTCGAGTTGACGGGGCGAAGACACAACACGACAAATATTACGCGACATCTCAACATTCAGAGGGCGCCAACACGACAGAGTTATGTGTCACATTGTCATTATGTTGTGTATGAAAATGTTGTGTTATTGCCTTTTATTTGTGGTGTTGTCGTGTCTTCGCCAACATGACATTTTCATACCCACCAACATGTCAACACATACATTTGTTGTGTCGGCACCCTATAAATGTCAAGTTGTCTTGTAAACTTTGTCGTGTTGTCGTCGCCACATGACAACACAACAAATAAGGTTTTTGTCGTGTTGATGTGTCTTCGCCTAAACCAACCGGACATGGCACAAATCAGCCACCATAAAATGCACAAATTACGGTGTCTGGTTAGGGTCAGATACAATGTCGCATTGTGCGACATTATGATACGACAACTCGACATTGCGATACAACAATGCGACATTGCGATTCAACATCGCGACAATTAATATGTATTGCAATGTCGCGTTGTTGCATTGTCGCCCACAACATTCTTTCAATACAACATCACCAATTATGTCGCGATGTCGTATCGCAATGTCGCGATGTTGTATCGCAATGTCACATTGTCTAAATGTTGCCAATGACAATGCAACATTCTTTCAATTGTGGTGATGTCGCATTGTCATTTGCGACATTATGACAAATGAAGGAATGTCGCCATTGCGATACGACAACGCGACATTATGATACGACATCACCAATTATGTCGCGATGTCGTATCGCGATGTCGTATCGCAATGTCGCGATGTTGTATCGAAATGTCGCATTGCCCATGACAATGCGACATTCCTTCATTTGTCATAATGTCGCATTGTCATGGGCGACACTAAGACAATGCGACATTTCGATACAACATCGCGACATTGCGATACGACATCGCGACATAATTGGTGATGTTGTATCATAATGTCGCGTTGTCATATCGCAATGTCGAGTTGTCGTATCGCAATGTCGTATCGCAATATCATGATGTTGCATTGTCGGGTGTCGCATTGTCGCCCACGACAGTGCGACCTTGTATCTGGCCCAAACCAGACACCGTAACAAACACATAGGCGAAAATACGCAAACAGAAATTTTTTTCTAGATTCCACAATTTGGAAATGGCGAGGCGTTGCTTAAAATCTAAGGTTTATACTAACTTTAAACTTCGGTCTCCAGTTTACAAATAATTTTTCATGTAACGGAGAACTGTCGCAAAAGACAGAACATGACAAATATTACGCGACAACTCAACATTCAGAGAACAGATTTCTGTGTCCAGTTGTCGTGAATGAAAAATTGAAAATGTTGTATAGTCACTTTTTATTTGTCGTGTTGTCGTGTCTTTACAACACAACCATTTTACACGAGAACTCGACATTCAGAGGGCACCAACATGCCATATTTATGTGTCGAGTTGTCGTGTATGAAAATGTTGTGTTGTCGCGTTTTAGTTGTCGTGTTGTAAGTGTGTCTTCGCCCCGCTAACATGACAAATACCTTATTTGTCAAGTTGTGTTGGCGGGGCAAAGACAACAAATTTTACTCGACAAATAAGGCATTTGTTGCGCTGTCGTGTTGACTGAGCGACAACACAATAAATAAAAGGCGCGCGCAACACAACATTTTCATACCCACAAACATGACAACTCGACACATAAATATGTTGTGTCAGCGCACTCTAAATGTCGAGTTGTCGCGTAAATTGTGTCGTGTTGTTGTCTCTTCGTCCCGCCACGCGACAACACAACAAATAAGGTATTTGTCATGTCTTTGTCCAGCCAACATGACAGGGCACAAATCATCCATCATAAAACGCGCAAAGGAGATTAAGTACGCAAACCGAATTTGAATTGGAAAATGGCAAGTTGTCGCCTAAAATCTCAGGTTTATACCAACTTTAATTTTTTATCTCCGGTTTACAAATAATTTTACTAAGATCTTTCATGTAGAAGGCAAACTCTGTTTAATTTTAATGTAAATATTTGTTCGTTGCAAAAATGTTTGGAAAATTTAGGTGGAGGTACGGATGCTCCCCATTTGTTGAACATGTTCTAATATCCCATGGTATCAAGCGATAAAATGTGCATATTTTGCACAGTAAATCCCATGCTCCTGGTAAATAGTGCATGTTTCCTGAACTATTCATGTTGGAGAAATGTGTCTAACAGTTGAACAAAATGTCCATTCATTTACAAGTTCTGTGGAGAGATTGGGTGTGGTTGTGAGGTGTTAGGGTTCAGTGAAAAGCCTCACCATTATATCAAAGCAAATATAACTTTAAAACCCTAGAGATTACTAGTTTTAAAAAATATTAATATGATCATTTGGGTATAAAGTCTATGTCAAGGCAGGCTTTTTATATTATAATATAAAAAATCTGGTCAAGATCAGTGTGAGTTGGTAATTGGTCTGATGGTAATTAGTTAATATAGTGAATGCTTAACTCAGGCATCAAAGCAATACATGCATTAAAATAATAATTCTGAAATATTTATGTTCAAAATTGTTACTAATTTTTACTAATTTATTCTGGGTATAAGGTCAAAGTCAAGACCAGTCAGGTTGAGTGTATCTTGCTGGCAGATCAATGATTTGTTATGATCAGATGGATATGTAATGTCCACATTAATTGATCCAATTACTCAAAATAGGTTTCTATGATGCAGAAAAAAAAAGTATAAACTATACTAAAAATGATGTAAATTAAGACTTTTAAAGATTTTCATAATGTTTTGAGTATAGGAATTAGGTAATCTACAATATTGTGTTAAATTGTTCTTTCCTTTGGTTACTCAGTTTTTAATTATTAGACATACACTTTCCAAAACAGCAAAAGTTTATATCATTCAGCCAGAACTTCAACTTTTAAAATTAAATATTAACTTAAAATGGCACCATTTCTATAAAAGAAACAGCAAATATAACCTTATTTAATTTTCAATGTGAATTGAAGCTGTAATACACAGATGGAAATTAATGATTAAACATACTGTATGATGCAGATGGAGACAACACAAACATTAAGTTGAAAATTATGTGTGTGCAGCATTTAAATGAAGATTTTTTTCAACATTTTCATAATTTAGTAGGTATTTTTCAATGTTCAGTTAGTATTGTCATTGGTATGTTTTTACTCAGCTTTCAAGTATTAGACAAACCGTTTCCACAACAACCAAAGTTTAGATGATTCAGACAGAACTTTTTGAAATTCTGAGTTGAACCTATTAACTTAAAATTAAATATGGCAAATGGCACTATGTCTAGAGAAGAAACACAAAATATACAACTTTATTATTTAACACTGTGGAATGATGCTTTTATACACATGTGAAAAGAACTATAAAATCAGGTAACTTTTTAAATATACTTGTATATATGTTCTTGTTCATTTTATATATATGGTTATTACATGTAAGTGTAACTTTATAGTGTTTGTACTTATGTATGTGAATCTTCAATATGGAGCAAATAAAGATATATATAGTATTCATTTTGTTGAATTTATATTTTCATTTTAAACTTAAAGTGTAAGACATACCCTTTCCTACACTCTCAAAGTTCAATGCATACCATCAACATAATGATAAAATATAACCTCATGTAAAGGGCCTCACCACAACAAACAGGAAACAGCTGACTTTTATAATATTTTCAATGTTTGAAGCGACCAAAATGTAAAAATGTAAACACTGGCGTTCTCATGTTTTCTCTACATAGAGGACAAATCAGCAAATAGTCACAACAGGTAATGGTAATTCTCACTTTCTTTAAATGCCAACTTGTGACCATTCTTTTGGAAATTCAACAGTTGCGATCTAGAGACTAGAGTGGAGAAATTTATGTAAAGAAATGAAAAGTGGGTGGGGTAAAAATGGAAACGCTACAAGTTAGCTTACCTTCGTGGTCACAAACAGCAAGTACATTTAAACTTGGGAAATGCTTCCTGTTCTGGAACGCTCTCTTGTTAAGGACAGGCTTTTGGATGCGAATGTGTGTACCATCAATGCACCCAATAACATTTGGGAATCCTCTCTTCTCAAAGAAACCTGCTTTTATTGTCTCCTTCTGTTCCCGAGACTGTGGCCAGATAATAAAATTCTCCTGGACTCCACACAGTGCTGTCGTAACATCCTCCAGGACACGTGATACTGTGGATTTGTCATACCCTAGTGTGTCCCCAACAGTTTGTAAAAAATTACCAGTGGCATAAAACCGCAGCGCAATTAAAACTTGCTCCTCAGCAGAAAGTGCACGATTTCTCGCTGTTGGGCGCTCTAGTTGCCGCTTTAAAAGTTCTACAATGTATTCAATGGACTCTCTGCCAAACCTATACCTTTCTCTAAGTTCCCTGTCATTCATCTGACGATAAGCATGGCTTGCCCTATAGGTTCTGACATTTCTCCCTGCTTGGATGTTCATCAGAGCAGCATTGGCAGCCATTTTGTTTTTTACCGTTAAAAGTTAACGAGAATTTTAATGGAGCTCAAAGGTCCATTAACTTTAACGAGTATTTTAACATTTTCTTAACGGAAAAATATTTGAACAACAGCTTTTGACTAACGAAAACATTTAACGGGGATTTAACGGATAGTTAACATTTCTCCGTTAACTTAACAGGGAAAATCTCGTTAAATTTTTTGAACAACTGGGCCATATTGTACTTAGTGTATGCGTAGCTACTTTCCTTATATTGAAGTTGTTATATGATTTTATTAAGTGTTATACTGGTCCAAGGCCGAGAATCATTAACTCGGACAATATGAAAACACTTAATTAATGATATTTTAATTAACTAACCTACACTAAATTTATTTTTGATTTGCGTTTATTTATAGTAGTGTTAATTAAATTAATTTATAAATTGATCAGCGGGCGTTAATGAAGTCACTTATACTTAAGCTCGTATTGGCAAGTTTCTTCTTATGGCCGACTTCCGGTTCATATTGGCCGAGTTTACGTCGTATTATGTGTAGAATTTATAATAAAAATAAATATACAAGTTGAATAGGAAATGCAGCTTTTACAGAACACAGTCAACTCAAAAACACGCAAAAAGACAAACACGAATGGCAATAGTAATAAAGAATAAAGGCTTATGACTTCACAAACACACAACGGATTTACTATAGGGCTACCGCCTTGGAACGGTCAATGGCAAGCAATGCCGCTGGTGGGTTTAACCCAGGTTCAAGGGTGCACCAATCCTCATTCTTACCCTACTGTCATCCCAATAAAACGGGACATTGTAAAAAAGGAAATCCCCGCCATGAACTATTCTCTAACCAACAAGGCAGCATTAATAGGCAGTATAAGTAAAACACAAAGACGCTCGTGTATATATAAATACAAAAAAAAACAATAGCCTAGTAAGCCACAAAGAAGATACACAGTGACTTGGCAAAAGCCAGAGCTACAAGAGAATAAACAATTGAGGGCACGGCAAGACAAGATTGAATACAAACATCAAACGTCACCGTCCTTTTGGGCTTTAGGTAGACGCCATCATAGGGTCCGCTGCCTGTCCGGTCATCACACAGTTAAAGAGGAAAGCATATCGGCGAACTGTAAATACCAAGCATGCAGTGCGTTGTAACATGATAGGGTCATAACCTGCTTTGATAAACCTTTTAACATGTTCACTGTAGGGATCCGTACACCGGATCTTGGTCAAGACCCCGTTCACTAGTTTTGGTCAGCCATGTTGTAGAAAACGTACGGATAACAACAGCAAAAGTAGGTTAACCACGTTTTTCTCCTATTTTTGTTCATTTTATATGAATAATCAGTATTGCTATATGGTGCGGAAATATTTCCCCGTTCAAATATTACCGTACATTGTTGACATATTACTTTAAATGCTACAATTCGGATGAAAGAAAAACAATTGCCGGTGCTGAAATTCGCCCAAAGTACCCTTCAGCAATAAATATCTCATTAATGTTCAAGTTAATGAAAATGTTGAGTATACGGATCCCTACAGTGATGTTTAACAAAGACAGTAGTATGGAAGTGATCATGACCAAGGATCTTACGAAGTTAATAAATCACATCACCATATAAGTCGGGTTGTTATAGTCCTTCTCGCAGAATCGTTCTTAAATTACGTTATATTTGGAAAGATGATCAGGGTCAGGGTTACGAAAATAAAATGTTGCGAGGTTTTTACGAAGTGTATGGTAACGGTAGCCCTGATGGAGTAGCTTTTTTGTTATACAAAGATTACGAATATTACAGTCCTCAACTCGAATACAAGCTTCAAAGAAATATAAAAATATCGGACAAAAACAAACAATGAAAAAGACAAACGAGAAGGCAAAATTAATAAAAAAATGCAAACGACATCACAAACACAAAAGGGTTGACAATAGGGCTACCGCCTTGGAACGGTCAGTGTCAACAAAGGTCACTGGGGGTTTAAACCAGTTCTAGGGTGCACCAAACCATTTGTGTTTGTGATGTCGTTTGCATTTATTATAACTTTTGCTTTCTTGTTTGTCTGTGTGCGTGTTTGTTTCTGTTGTTTGTGGTTGACTGTCCTCCTTGAATGCTACTTTCCCTGTCCGAACTTTTTATATTTCTATAGTAAAACGACTAAGTTGAGACACACAGACCCCATAAGAAGTTGGTCGAGGAATATCCCCATCCAAATGCTTCTTTCAATACTTCTCATGAACAGACTCAATAAAAGGATCACCTTTATCAGTATTTATTCAATAACATATGCCTGGGTATCTGGTTAAAGACTCAACATGAAATCTCTTTCATAGCAATATGAAAACAAATTTGCGACAAACGGTGCACATTTCGTACCCATAGGGAAACCAACAATTTGTCTATAAACGGTAGGTCCATACGTGACAAAAATAGTATCTAATAGACAAATAAGCGATTCACAAACTTCATGGCAAGTCCACATAGTGAAATTGTTCAAACTTCCATGTTTGTCTATGATCTTTCTTGTCGCACTTAATGGTTTATTCTCTTGTTGCTCTGGCTTCTGCCAAGTAATTGAGTACCTTCATTCTGGCTTTCTAGGCTATTTCTTTTTTTTTTGTATTATATTTACACGAGCATATTTGTGTTTTACTTATATTGCCTATTGATGCTGCCTTGTTGGTTAGAGATTAGATCATGGCGGGGATTTCTTTATTTACACTGTCCTGTTTTAATGGGATGACAGTAGGGTAAGTGTGAGGTTTGGTGCATCCTTGGTTTAAATGCCCAGTGGCCTTTGTTGCCACTGACCGTTCCAAGGCGGTAGCCTATTGTCAACCCTTTTGTGTTTGTGATGTCGCATTTTTTATTACTTTTGCCTTCTCGTTTGTCTGTTTGCGTGTTTGTTTTTGTGTTTTGTAGTTGACTGTCGTCCTTGAATGCTGCTTTCCCTGTCCGATATTTGTATCTGTCTTTAATGGGATTTAATGTATTAATGGGATTACAGTAGGGTAAGTGTGAGGTTTGGTGCACCCTAGAACGGTTTAAACCCTCAGTGGGCTACTTTGCCACTGACCGGTCCAAGGCGGTAGCCCTATTGTCAACCCTTTTGTGTTTGTGATGTCGTTTGCATTTATTATTAGTTTTGTCTTGTTTGTCTGTATATTTCTTTATATGGTTGTTTGTGTAATTTCGGAATCCAGTACATCGTTGGAAATCTGTTTTGTTTTTCCTCTACTACAGCCTTGAACATCTTACACTGAGTGATATGCGTCGAAACAACATTATCTTCAGTATATTGCACAGGCGTATACGAATTAGTACTCCCGAGTCCCTGAGATAAAACACTGATGTAATGGAGGCGTCAAACAATGAGTATATTATTAGCTGCTTTATCAGCAGGAACTAAAACAAACGTAGTATGAAATTCCTGGATTCTCGATGTTAAATTACTAAATGAAAACCTAAATATAGTGGGAAGTAGGGAGGGGTTAAACGTATAGAAGTTAATACGAGTATCTATGATGTAAACATTAGTATTTTTTTCCAAGTAGAAAGAGAGTTAGGGTCAGCATGTTCTCTGCAGCACCATTTAATACTAAAATCCTCAATGGGGTGGGCAAATGCCGAATACGTTATCCATAATATCGAAATTACCAGTAATGACATGACAGGCCGGAACATAGCAAAATTTAGATGTTCTACACTCGCATTCCTTAATAGTGTTATTTACTTTGATCTAGGTCAGACACTGTTTTGTTGTAGTTGAAATTATTGACAAGGCTAATACAGTTCAGTTAATTTATAATTTATATCAGACATCAGACTGATATATTAACAAACAAACACAGCCAAGAGAATAAGAGAATAATGTCCTGTATCACCAATACGTCTCAGACCAAATTTGTTTAACACAAGTAGATATAAAACTCGAACAGTACACATAGCATTCAAGGCCTACAGTCAATCACAAACAGACACAGAAACAAATAACAACTTTAAAAATGAATAAAAGGCACAGTAATACATCAAAAATCCAAAAGGGTTGACAATAGGGCCTCTACACTGGAACGGCCAGTGACACAATAAGATCGCTGGGGGTTTAAACTAGGTTCTAGGGTGCACCAAACCTCACTCGTACCCTATTGTCATCACAATAAACATGACAGTTAAATAAAAATATCACCGCCAGGATATAATCGCTAACAAACAAGGCAGCATTAATAGGCAATATAAATAAAACACCTAAATGATTATGTATGTATAATATAAAAAAGCCTAGAAAGCAACAAAGTAAGTACGCAATGACTTGGCAGACGCCAGAGCAACAACAGAATGCAATATTTTTCAGGATAATAATGATCTCACTGTACTCTATTTATTAAATTTAACGCCTTATTTATCTTGTTCGGCGATTTCCAATTTTCTCAATGCATACTCTGTCCTTAAATTTATCTACAAAATCTGCAAAACCGGCATAATTGTTATGCACATGACATATTCGTACCTTCTAAATCATACATGAATATCCACGTTTCTCCATAGACGTGGAATTACAGGAAATATTAAGATGCAACACCTTAATAGTTCAGTGAATCCACAAAAGTAAATGTGTAAATCAGAAGGTTATACTGAGGAAAATATAACAACATGTAAATCAGAGTAATTGTATTTGTGTCTGATGGATGGTACCGTAAACTAAACAGGTAGTGTGTTGTAAAATGAAAAGGCCATACAGTGAATATTTCTCATCGAGTTTATAAACAAATGTGTATATGCTAGTGAGTTTAGTTTTGCATTACTCTATTAACAAATCCATTACCGCTTTCAGACTAATATAGCTGACAAATAAATACAAACTAGTCAAAGGATTTTCTTGTACCAAACAATAAGACCCTGAAACCGGGAGTTAGTAGCCTATGTATATGTACGACTAAGGTGGTAATTTATGATAACGGATTTTGAAAATGTGTATTGCATTAGGGCGTCAGTTTAACTCGGTATACCTATTCCCAGATTTTGGGTACTCATTTCATATAACATAAACACATTTAAGTGTAAAGTAAGCGTTTTATGTAGTAGCGTAATTATGTCTTTATTATCGAACGTTAACGAAGAACATTATATACATATGCAAACAGAGGCGAACACGCGAACATACAAGTCATTGCAGAGTATAGATTAATTGTAGATTATAAATAACATCATCATCTCTTGTGTGTTGCAATTGAAAGGTTAGTGGCTATATCCGTTAGAACATTACAATCAATGCACTATCAACTGAACATCAATGATAAACGAGATAAAACTGTGTATACGTTACTTGTAGGTCAATTAGTGTCCTAAATGTATCCAGTATAGATTAATTAGGACTGCATTCGATACCAATGTGCTCTACTACACGACTGTTATTATTTCTAACTAAAGGTAGATGCAAAGATGTGGATGTAGGTAGATGTAGGACAAAATTAATAGAGTAGAGCACCCTAGAACCTAGTTTGAACCCCGCCCCCCCCCCCCTTCCCCAACGGCCTTGCTTGCCACTGACCGTTCCAAGTCGGTAGCCCTATTGTCAACTATTTTATGTTTGGGATGTCATATCTTGTATACACCATTTTAGTTGTTGTTTGTTTCTGTATGTGTAGTTAGTTGTGGTTCTTGAATGTTACATTTCCTCTTCGACTTTTATATCTTATACAATTTACAGAATGCCGCCGTACAACAACACGCATTTAAAACAAGCATTTACCCTACTATTATGCCAGTGAAACGAAAGAATGCAAGTAAAGAAACTTTCGCCTGGCTTCTTCAACATAATCATCGTGTGTTAAGCTCATAATGCCTATTAATGTTGCCTAGTCCGTTATGCAGCATTAACAGGCAACACAAGTATATATTATTACAACTCAAACATGATCATGTACGAGTATATATGAATATAAAGAACCTTGGAAATCACAAAGCAATAACTCATTGACTTGACAGAAGCCAGAGCAACGAGTGAATATACGTTAAAGGCAATAACATAGTGTTTGTAATAGTGTTTGATCCGTATAACAAAAGCCGATGGATTCTATAATAGACACTTTAATAGAATTGCCTTTCTACATATACGGATTATTGTAGACAATTTCTGTATTTTAATAAAGAGGATAATTTCAATCAGTTTTGATTTATTTATTTACGTTTATTGTCGTTGAATTAATGAGTTCAATTACATTAACTTAAAGAAATTAAAAAATTAATTTAAGTATAATATTTGTTTTCTTCAATAATAGATTGTCTGCATGTGTATACAATTGTAATCATCGTCGTTATTATTTGAACACTCAAATGCATAAGCTTGATATAGCTCTGGATATTTCCGAGCAAATGTCAAACACAAATACCTGATTATTGACAGCGGCTAGTATGTAAACATTTACAAGGGTCTGATTTCCACCCTTCTATTTAGGTTTATTTCAGAAATGAGAGAACAAACGCTTCTTTTTAGAGAACTGTGCGTCAAATATTTCGACGATAAACATCCACCTCTAAAACTGGCAAATACCCTGGCTAAGCACTCCTAAAATACCATATGTGTATTACAAAAATACAAAACAACAAATTGGTAGCGGTTTATTTTACATATACCTAAACATTCAGAGTTACTGCTTGTCTTTAACACGTATATATGTGTTTTATTTACATATATACATGTTTATTTGTTCAGTATTGTTTTAGATTAAAAAGACCATACATTGGCTTTTGAAATCTGCCAAGATCCTTCTATTTGTAAGCTTTAATAAAAACTAGTTGTATGTCTCTAACTTTGGTATGGTATGTAGCAGCGGCAGGTAAATCTGTTTTCGAGACATTGTCTGTCATTCGTTGTCAATCCACAGTAAGTTGTTTGCCATGCTGCCGTTACTATATGCACCGGCGGACTCTTCCAAGTGTCTTCTACTATTTTCTTATGTCTAATCTATATGTTACTATGGTATCCTAATAAGGTGAAGCAATAACTTATTGTTCCGGTATAGATTTAATTGGGTTTTTCAATAGTTTGTAACTACTGGCATTTTCATAGCGTTGAACATATTTAAAATAAAAGTATACCTCCTTATTATACCTCCTTATTGTCATAAGTTTTGGAGAGAAAAGCTATATTCATTTACATAATGTTGAGATAAAGATAATAAGTACACATATATTAAAACAATGCGCATACATGTAAAGTTATTTGGCATACTTGATATTCAAAATTAATTCCTGAACAAATTGTATATGCATTTTATAACAATTTATTCATGAAATGATTTCTTAACGTTTGGGTATAATACACTCTAGACTGACCCTATTCGTGTATAAAGTGTGCTATATGCATAACCCATTATACTTACTGCGTCGTTCAACAATTAAACATCGTATTGACTAATCATATCATCTTCCAAACAAATATACACAGCACTGATAATAGTCTGTTATTTAACCGGTAAAGTGTACGCTATTAATAGTAAATGTGTATTGGTTTGAGCTTTCAATACCGTATGTTAAAACGGGACCAATAAACATAATGTATACGAGTTTACAACCGAATAAATGACATATATACTGTAATACCCAAACACAGGAAGTTATTTAGTAAGATGTACTTATCACTTCAAACAGGTAGATGTCTTCGTACACAGGAGTATATATTTCACAAATATGATTATAACTTTATTAAATCTTGTGATTCATGCAGTTTTAACAAATGATAATTGAATCATTGTATTTGAAATGGATTTAGCACTTATACCGAAGGTCAGTTAGAATTTAAATATTGATAACATGTGCACTGATATTGCATTTTTTTCCAGTCACATAGACTTAGATTGTGTTACTAAAATGGACAGAGCTTAGCACATCTGACTAGTTTCAAACAGGTTTGTATATATTTCTGCTTTATACTGTTATAAAGACAAAGTGTAATATACCTTCATAATTGCATACTCTTATGTACCGTCTTTAACAAGTGTGATTATAAACATATAGGATGCGTGTAATTCAACGAGAACGCTACTTTTCGTTAGTAACCATTCTTAGTTATACAACTGATTTAGAAGGATATTTGAAAGATATACCACTTTTTTGTTAATTTAACTTAAATTTAATCTTAAACAAAGTTAATAAAGTATAGACCGCTTATTGGGAAGTGCATGAGTGTATATGTATGTAAAATAGTTATTGCCTTCTACGTATTAACATGTTGTGGAGTAATGGTTAATATAGTGCTTGAAGGGGAAAGATCTCTGGTACGAATCCCAATCAAAAGAGGTGTGTGCATCGATGATACCTGTACACAGTCTAGTAAACGCTTGCACATATATCTACATTTTGAATGTCGTCATATTGAAATTATTTTATATTATGAATGTTACATACATGTAGTACCGTAACGGTTATACGAGTAGTATATAATTCGCACAATTGGCATAAAAGTAGATATAAATGTTGTACAGGTAAGGTAGCATTCAAGGACCACAATCAACCAGAAACGCCCATAGAAACAAACATTAATTACAAAGATGAATAAAAGGCAAGATATGACATCACAAACATAAAATCGTTGACAATAGGGCTACCGCATTGGAACGGTCAGATGAGTTTAAGCCAAATGATAGGGTGCACCAAACCTCACTCATACCCTATTGTCATCCCAATAAGACTATTTCGAAAATGATTAATATAATACATGTAATTTAAATAATTGCATACATAAGGACTGCATCGCTCTTCAGGTTGTGGTCGACACGTAATACTCAGATTATAATGAAGTATGTCTTCAGTTTGTGGTCGAGAGGTAATACTTAGATTATAATGTAGTATGTCTACGTTCGAGGTACCTAGTCATGTTCTTATATTCCAGACTACTATGCAAAACAAAATCAAGGTCTTAACAGAATAGAAGCAAAAATAATTTGATACCATAAAATGTACATTAGTTTCAATGCCGTGACTGGGGACCACACAGTTACTAGCAGTTTATGTAGATGCCAGTTATAATTAACAATACTGCTAAATTTATATTACTCGCTGCGTATGAACTCAGTCAATACAGAAAACGCGTCTCTACCAAAAAACGGCTATATAACACTTTACCATCTTGGAGATACTGTAACATCGATTATCTGTCACAGTGTCTCAACGATTCTATAGAGTTATATTAATGAATTTCGTAGAGTGGAGTTTTATGAATTGACTGAGTTCATACCCAGTGTTACTCGCTTCTTAGACAAATAAAAATAAACATATAAGACAAGAGAGGTGATCACAATGTTACCAGTGTTAATTATCCCGACTTCAAAGGTGATTTTCCCCTAGCATCTATTTATTGGGTATATGTTACTCAACTTATTCGTCTCTCTAGAGCTGGTTGTCGAGTTGAAGACATTAACATTCGCCTTTGTAAAATAAAAACGCTACTCCATTAGGGCTAATGTACCATTAAAACCTTTTACAAAATGTTATTATCGTAATCCTGATATACCTTTAACAAATAAAAGTAATTTATGAACTCCGCTGCAACAAGGTCTATCATAATTCTGACTGCCATGGTGACGTGATTCACAAGCTTCGTAAGGTCCTTGGTCATAATCTCTTTCAGTACTTTATTAACCATGTTCGAAACATTATCAAAAGACGTCATGACCCTATCATTTTCCAACGTACCGCGTATTTAGGTGATGACCCATTTATAGGTCGCCTCTATGCTTTTCTCTTTAATAATGAGATGACCAAACAGATGCTGGACCCTAGGATGACGGCTACCTACCAAACAGATGCTGGACCTTATGATGACGTCTACCTACTTAACAGATGCTAGACGCTATGATGAAGTCTACTTACCAAACAGATGCTGGACACCATGATGACGTATACCTACCAAACAGATGCTGGACCCAATGATGACGTCTACCTACCAAACAGATGCTGGACCATATGATGACGTCTACCTACCAAACAAATGCTGGACCCTATGATGACGTCTACCTACCAAACAGATGCTGGACCCTATGATGACGTCTACCTACATAACAGATGCAGGACCCTATGCTGACGTATACCTACCAAACAGATGCTGGACCCTAGGATGACGGCTACCTACCAAACAGATGCTGGACTCTATGATGACGTCTACCTACTAAACAGATGATGGACGCTATGATGAAGTCTACTTACCAAACAGATTATGGACCCTATGATGACGTCTACCTACCAAACAGAAGCTGGACCCAATGATGAAGTCTACCTACCTAACAGATGCTGAACCCTATGATAACGTCTACCTACCTAACAGATGCTGGACCCTATGATGACGTCTACCTACCCAACATATGCTGGACCCTATGATGATGTCTACCTACCTAACAGATGATGCACCATATGATGACGTCTACCTACCTAACAGATGTTGGACCCTATGATGACGTCTACCTACCTAACAGATGACGGACCCTATGATGACGTCTACCTACCTAACAGATGACGGACCCTATGATGACGTCTACCTACCTAACAGATGACGGACCCTATGATGACGTCTACCTACCTAACAGATGCTGGACCCTATGATGACGTCTACCTACCTAACAGATGCTGGACCCTATGATGACGTCTACCTACCTAACAGATGACGGACCCTATGATGACGTATACCTACCTAACAGATGCTGGACCCTATGACCTATAAGACAAACATCAAACGCTACCGTCCAATGAGAATTTAGATAGACGTCAAAATAACGTCCACAATCTGTCCTGTCATCCCACAATCAAAGAGGAAAGCATAGTGGCGAACTGTAAATGGGTCAACCACTGAACATACAGTACGTTGCGAAATGATAGGGTCATTACCTCTTTTAATAAACTGTTTAACAAGTTTTATGAAGATTGTATGAAAGTGATTATGACCAAAGATCTTATGAAAAGTTATATAGGGAAAATATTTAAAAACTCTTCTTCTCATAAACCGCGTGGTCAATTTGGATCAAACTTCACACGGATTATTCTAAGGTAAATGTTTTTCAATTTGTTAAACTAAGGTTTATGCGACATACAAGATGGCCGCCATAGAAATAAATTTTGTAATTACTTCTTGTACACTGGGAACCTAGGGCAGTGGGTTCAAATCCCACTGGAGTTACAAAAATAAATCTTGATTTTTACTTGTTTTTTGTTTTTGTTTTTATTTACCTATGTTTTTAATTGTTAGCATGAGGTCGTAGGTTTATACGTTGTGGATGTTATTGTGTTTTGCACTTGTATAAAGCGTATTGAAGGGAATTTAATGATGAAATCCTTGACATAAGAGCCACACTAGATTGTAGAGCATCCACCGCCTCTCCCGTTCTGTATTATTATTAATGATCGCTAACTCCTGGATTATCAAGTTTGCACAGTTAAAGTGTTCGGAGTCAAAGATAGCCGCGCCCCCGTGGTCCAAAGTTTGTATAGTTCGCATATTTTTGCATAAACACATCGACTTACATAAGGAAAGACTTAAAACATCTTTAATCTGCATTTGGCGAGGTGACATTTTTTAATCATTGCGAAGATCCTCATGTGATCGACTATGTGTACTACTAAAGGCTTCTTTTCAAGCTGTATCTACACTGTCCATGATTAGCTATACGGATCTAACAAAAAATAAAATCTTCAACATTGCGTTTTATGATTATGGATAAGCAATTAAAATTAAACTAAAAGAAACATCTAACGAGTAACATGTTAAAGTGATGCGTCACATTCACTTCACGCTGCATGCAGACGATTCTTCGTTTTTCAAAGAAGAAAAATGAAACAGGCTGCTGCACCTCCGTTCTAAATATGTTCATATTGGTAATTATTATCATATCTATATACTACACATTTGCACCATGACGTGCACAATTCACTGACGAATTTGGGCTACTACGTTAACCATTACACAACGTAGACATTTCTTGAAATTGTATTGACGCACTCATTTTCCTATTAGATAATATTTTCGTCAGGTATGGAACTACCGTTTTTTTATAGGCAAATTGTTGGTATCCCTATGGGTACGAACTGTGCACCTCTTTTGCTTCTCAACTTATTCGTTTTTCTAGAGCTTGTAGTCATGTTGAGGACTTAAATATTCGTAATAGTTGTATAACTAAACAGCTACTCCAGCAGGGCTACCGTTACCATAAACTTCGAAAACCATTTCAAAATGTTATTATCGTAACCCTGATCTACTTTTAAAATAAAAAAGGAACCTAAGAACCCTTCATTGACAAGCACAATCACAACCTGACTTCTATGGTGTTGCGATTTACAACTTCGTAAGATCCTTGGTCATAAACGCGTTCATACAATCTCTATTAAACGTACTAAAACGTTTATCAACAGGGGTTATGACCCTATCATTTGGAAACGCACTGCGTGTTTAGTGGTTGACCGATTTACAGTTCGCCACTATGCTTTCCTCTTTAATTGTGCGATGACCGGACAGATTGTGTAGGTCTATCTTATTTCTTATAGGACGGTAGAGTATGTCTTAACTATTGTCTAGGCGCACCCTTAACGGTTTGTTGTGTTGTTGCTCTGACTTCTGCCAAGTCACTGAGTATTTACTTTGTGACTTTCTGGGCGCTGTTTTATATTATATGTATACATGATCATGTATGTGTCTCGCTTATATTGCCTATTAAAACTGCCTTGTTTGTTAGAGAATATAACATGTCGAGGATATCTCTGTTTTGCACATGCCCTTGGTTTAGGATAGCAATAGGGTAATAGTGAGGTTTGGTGCACCCTAGAACCTAGTTTAAACACCCAGCGGCATTTTGTACCACTGTCCACGCCAAAGCTGTAGCCCTATTGTAAATCCTTTTATGTTTGTAAGGTCATATCTTGCCTTTTAATCTTCTTTGTAGTTGTTTGTTTCTGTGAGTGTTTTTGAATGACTGTGGTCCTTGAATGCTACATGTCCTGTTCGACTTTCACATCTACTTGTATTTGAGCGTGAAACACACATTTATATATCCTGAATATCATCGATCAAGTACATTCGTATTTTTCAGAATGAAGAAATACTGAAACATGAACACATGTGTGGTTTTTATAGGACTTTTTGTTTTGAAAAACACAGCTGTTACAAGTTCTCCCAGCGGTAAGTGAATTTGTAGATATTCACCTAATTACTAGTTTAATTGTTTTGTGGTTAATTGGATTACTCAATAACATTTGTATTCCCAATCCAACATTCCAGAAATCTGTTAACTCTGGAATTACTCCGGATATGGAAATAGGGAACTGTAGAATATGCATTTGAAAAAAGGGAGGTATCCGAACTTGCAAATCACTGACTTTCCGTATTCATTGTATAACTCTTTAACGTAATCTTGCATCTTTATATGTTAAACTCTACACAAATATTGATCATCGTTTGAGAGAAAAACGGATAATATGAAACATACCTCATTATTATTATATATACATTTCCGTTCATGCCATACTGAATTATACTACATTCCAATTAAGAATTGTTAATTCATAATCTATACTTCCAAAACGAGACTGAATTCGAGCTGAAGAAGTATAGGTGCCAATCCAAATACGAATAATATCATCATACTATTTTCGAGTGCATACATATATATGATGCTTTTAGGCTATAAAATAATTCTAGTTTTGTGATCAAAGAACATATGTTTTAAATTATGTGTACTACAAAAAGCATTTATAATGAACTATTATATATGAACTATTAGTTTAGAAACAAAAAAGAAACAAAATCATCTGTATTGTCCAGGCAAACATGTTTATAAATAATAAGTAAAGCTAAAAGTAGATATAAAAGTCGAACAGGTAACGTAGCATTCAAGGATCACAGTCATCCAAAAGCATGCATAGAAACAAACAACAATTTTAAAGATGACTAAAGGTTAAGACACGACATCACAAATATAAAAGGGTTGACAATAGGAACAGGCAGTGGTACAAAAAGACCGCTGGGGATTTAAACCAGGTTCTAAATTGCACGAAACTCACTATTACCCTATTGTAAGGTACTATGCGGCTTAATTTAAATCATGTGCAAAGTTTATATGAAACTAAAGCACAGTATGATAGGTTCCATTTGTAAATAGCCTAAAAGCATCATATATATGTATGCACTCGAAAATATTATGATGATTTTATTCGCATTTGGATTATGAAAGTCAATATATTCTGTTAAACTGAACCCAATTGAGAGTGGAGGAAATTAAGTCTTTTCATATTTTTTTCATTTTATTTATTTATTCGCACGTACGTAACAATATCAACATCTATAATGAAAGTACCTTCAAAAAGTTCTTAACAAACATTTAAATAAAAATCTTTAAATAAAAATATAATTGTTGTAGATATGTTTTATTTTCATTGCATACGTTTGTATTTCAGTACGTTCCTTAACAGTGCTTGGTAACAGTGTAACGGAAAAGGGCGGCAATATTACGATAGAATGCAGTGTGGCAAATTGGGATGTTCAAAATTGGGCTATCAACATTAATCTTGCAAACCCTGTTCGGAGTTTCGAGGCCTCATGTATTCCGTCATACTGTTTGAAGACGAGCCTGGGTAGATATAGATTCTCAACAAATGGCAGTAGTATGTTTGTAAATATTAACTCACTTACTAGAGGTGAGGATGATGGAAATTGGACATGCAGTACTAGTGGTATTGGGATAGACCTGCACTTTCCTGTTTACAGTAAGTATATTCAGGAAAATCGAAAATTCTGTGTTAGTTAACTTAGACTAAACGATGAATTTGATTTGTAGAGTAAGTTTAATTATGTTGTGTGACTGCTGTACTCTTTACTCTAATTAAACTAATACAATACGTATACTTGTAAAGCGGATTGTCATTCTCTTAGATCAATTAATGACCCAACTAAATTGGTACTGTATGTTGGAATTCAGTATTAGTAATTGGTATATTTTAATTAAAATGAACGTATAGCTTTGCTACTTAATGAAAATAATCATTATTAAAAAGCAGTATTTTCTTGATTGTTTAGACCAGTTTCAGATGAATAATTGAGAATATGAGTGAGAGTTTTGATTAAGTTTTGTTTTATTGTAATATAGCAATGTGGTTTGTTCTCACTATTTAGTGGACATATATTGTTTTTTTCTGTTATTTGTTTTTATTGTGCGAGAATTAGCATATATTTCATAAGATAACGGACTACAGAAGCAAAATAGAATTTCTGCAATCATTCCTTATGTGACATGTTTATTATAACCATTAAAATTATGCATAATATTTTTTACAGCTACTCCAGTAAACATTCAGTACAGAGATGCGCCACAACAAGTCCAGGATTTGAGCACCAGCGCAGTTGTCATGACATGCGTAACGTCGAGCTGTACCTTCCCTGCACCGACATTTCACTGGTACTACAAAGAGGTAACCAATAGCTCCGGTTGTACATGTAAACACACCAATAGCTCTGGTTTAACATGTCAACATACCAATACATGTGGTTGTACTTGTAAACACACCAATATCTCTGGTTGTACATATAAACACACACTATATCTGGCTGTACATGTAAACACACCAATAGCTCCAGTTGTACATGCACACACACCAATAGCAGGTAGAGTGTACATGAAAACTCACCAATAACTATGGTTGTACTTGTAAACACACAAATATCTCTGACTGTACATGCAAACACACCAACATCTCTGATTCTACATGTAAATACACCCATAGCTCTGACTGTACATGTAAGCACACCAATAGCTCTGATTATACTTGTAAACACACCAATAGCTCTGAGTGTACACGTTAACCTACCAATCGCTTTGGTTGTACGTGTAAACACACCAATAACTCTGCTTGTACGAGTAAACACACCAATATCTCTGATTGTACTAGTAAACACACCAATGATTCTGATTGTACATGTAAATACACCAATGGCTTTGGTTGTAGTTATGCTTGTACAAGTAAACACACCAATAGCTCTGATTGTACATGTAAACACACCATTAGCTCTGGTTGTAAGTGTAAACACGCCAATAGCTCCGGGTGTACATGTAAACATACCAATAGCTACGATTGTATATGTAAACACACCAATAGTTCCGGTTGTACATGTAAACACACTGATAGCTCGGATTGAACATGTAAACATACCAATAGCACTGGTTGTAAGTGTAAACACGCCAATAGCTCCGGTTGTACATGTAAACACACTGATAGCTCTGATTGTACATGTAAACATACCAATAGCTCCGGTTGTATATGTAAACACTCCAATAGCTACGGTTGTACATGTAAACTAATCAAGAGCTCTCTGACTGTACATGTAAACTCTTCAATAGCTCTTGTTGTTCATGAAAACACACCAATATCTCGGGCTGTAAATATAAACACACCAATAGCTTTGGTGGTACAAATAAACATACCAATAACTTTGGCTGTACTTGCAAACACACCAATAGCTCGGGTTGTACATAGAAACACACCAATTGCTCTGGGTGTAAACGCAAACACACCAATAACTCTGGTTGTACATGTAAACGCACCAATAGCTCTGATTATACATAGAAACACGCAACATATCTGAGTGTACACGGAAACACACCAATAGCTATGATTATACATGTAATCAAACCAATAGCTATGGTGGTACATGGAAACATACAAAAAGCTCTGGGTGTACATGGAAACACACCAGTATCTCGGGTTGTACATGCTGGCTGACATATTGAACATTGACAACCCTTTATTTTCTACTATGGTTAATAATATGGATCCTAAATAACTTGAACTTAACAATGCTAATATTTCTAATACTAACGCTTCTTTTCTCGATTTACATCTCTCTATTGGAAATGGTGAAATAATTAGCAAAATATATGAAAAGAGAGATAATTTTAATTTTGATATTGTTAATTATCCCCATTTAGATGGGGATTTTCCATGAGCAAATTCTTACGGGGTCTATGTGTCTCAATTCTCATACTCTTTTATTCGTTTTTCTGGAGCTTGTACACGAGTTGAGGACTTTTATATATCGTAAACTTTGTATAACTAAAACGCTACTTCATCAGGGCTACCGTTACCATAAACATCGTAAAACATTACATTTTATTGTCGTAACCCTGATATTCTTTCCAAATATAAAAGTCATTTAAGAACTCTTCTGCGACAAGGACTATCACAAACTGACTTCTATGGTGACGTGATTTACAAACTTCGTATGATCCTTGGTCATGATCACTTTCATGTTATCTTTGTTAAACTTGTTAAAACGTTTATCAAAAGAGGTTATGAACCTATCAGTTTGAAACGCATTGCATGCTTAGTGATGGACCCATTTACACTTCGCCACTATGATTTCCTCTTTAATTGTGCGATGACCGGACAAGCTGTGGACCCTATGATGACGTCTACCTAAAGCCCAAAAGGATGGTGACGTTTAATGTTTGTCTGCAATATTGTCTCGTCGTGACCTCAATGGTTTATTCTATTATTGCCAAGTCATTGATTACCTTCTTTTTAGCTTTCTAGGCTATTGTTTCTTGTATTTATATATACATGGGCATCTTTGTGTTTTACTTATATTGCCTTTTATTGCTGCCTTGATGGTAAGAGAATAGTTCATGGCGGGGATTATTTACACTGTCCCGTTTTATATGGATGACAGTAGGGTAAGTGTGAGGTTCTGGTTTAAACCCGCAGAGGCCTTGTTTGCCACTGAACGTTCCAAGGCGGTAGCCCTATTGTCAACCCGTTTTGTGTTTGTGACGTCATTTGTCTTATTCCTTATTAACGTTGCCATTCATGTTTGTCGTTTGGCGTGTTTTTTTTGGGTTTACTGTGTTCTGTGAAAGCTGCAATTCCTGTTCGACATTTATACTTACTTGTACATGTAAACATACACAAAGCTCTGATTGTACATGGAAACATACCAATAGCTGGGGCTGTACACAAAAACACACCAATACCTTTGGCTGTACATGGAAACACACCAATAGCGCTGGTTTTACATGTAAACACACAAACATCTTTACTTAAAGCTTTAAAATAAAAGCTAGACATATTGCAGAACTTAAGTGGATGAACAACTTACAGACACCTTATCCACTCGGCCTTAATGACAATATTTGTCATGAAGGTAATATTTCTAAAGATCCTAATATTGACATTTTTTCTATATTTTCTATTCGAAAGCGTAAAGCTAGGTCTCATGGTCTTAGGCGTAATGGTAACATCAAACGTAAATCGCGTGTAATTATTTCTGTCGCTGATTTACATACTATTTTTAAACAGTCTGGAAAGCACATTATGATTTCACGGCTTACCTCTCTGTCCATTTCTTCACTAAAGTTGATCGACGAGGAAGCCGACAAAATTTTCATTCGTACAGATTCCTTGTATAACACTGCTTCCATAGTTCAAAGCTACACACAACATGTTCTCCGACCCCATATTGACAAGGAGTCTGATCACGTCAGGCATTTTCTAAAACTACTATATATTAATAAAAGTATTGATTTCATTGACATGCCTAGTATTTTTCGAGATACTCATGTAGTTGATTCTTTCCCAAAATATTTCAAAAATTCCGAAAGTCCTGTAATTTAAGTATAAAAAGTATATTAGAAATATTATTTTCAACTACAAAAAAATAGTTTCTGACCTTGATATAGTACATATTACTCCTAAGGAATGTGAATGCAACACATCAAAATTTTGCTATGCTCCAGCAGGTCATGTCATCGCTGGTAATTTTGATATTGTTGATAAACGTATTCGGCATTTGTTTTCAAAAGGTCCTAAATATAGATTACCTTCAACTATTGATTTTAATGCCTGTCGAGCCCAGATCGCCAACTCCATTGCAGCTTTTAGTATAAAATGGTGTCGTAGAGAACATGTGGACCCAAAATCTCTTTCTACTTGGAAAAAGTCAATTCTTAAATTATAGATACACGTATTAACTTTTATAATGCTATCCCCTCTATACTTCCTCCGAGACCTAGGTTTTCCTTTCGTAATTTAAAATCGGGAATTCAGGAATTTCATAATAACTTTGTTTTAGTTCCTGCAGATAATACAGCTAGTAATGTAATTATTGTTTGACGCGACGCCTACATTACGTATGTTCTCTGGAACTCGGCAGCACCAATTCGTATACTCCAATTAATTCTACTGAGGATGATGTTGTTTATCACTCGGTGCACTACTTTCAAGGCTGGTGTAAACGATAAACAAAATAAACTGCCTACTATGTTCTGGATTACTAAATTACATACAAATCCGTATAAGGCTCGCTTTACTTCGAATTCTAGTGCCTGCACCATAACAAACATCTCCAAACTTTTTAACTTCTTGTCTTACTGCCGTTAAAGATCACGTTAAACTATATTGTGATAAAACTTATGAAAACTCTGGGATTAATTTGGTCTATAAAAAATTCAGGAGACGTTCTTGACAAAATTTTCAATAAAGGTCAAGTTTCATCAATAAGCACTTATGACTTCTCTACACTTTATACAACCTTACCACATCACCTTATTAAAGACAAGCTAATTTTTCTTATTCAAAAAACATTCGCTAGAGAAAATACTACATTTTGGCATGTAATAATATTAAAGCGTTTTTTACTAACGGTAGTTTAGACAATTATACTATGTGGATTTGCTATGAAGTTTGTGAAGCACTCATCTTCCTATTAGATACAATTTTCGTCAGGTATGTAACCACCGTTTATAGACAAATTATTGGTATTCCTATGGGTACGAACTGTGCACCACTTATCGCAGATTTGTTTTTATTTTGCTATGAAAGAGATGTAATGTTGAGTCTTTCATCAGATACCCAGGCAGATGTTATTGAAGCCTTTAATGACACCTCTCGGTATCTGGATGACAAATTGACAACCCTTTCTTTCCAACTATGGTTGATAATATTTATCCTAAAGAACTTCAGCTTAACAAAGCTAATATATCTGATAATAACGCTTCTTTTCTAGATCTCTCGATTGAAAATGGTGAAATAATTAGCAATATCTATGACAAGAGAGATGATTTTAATTTTGTCATTGTTAATTATTCCCACTTGGATGGGGATGTACAACTTCTTATGGGTGTATGTGTCTCGACGTTTTGCAAGAGCTTGTTCTCGAGTTGAAGACTTTAATATTCGTAATCTTTGTATAACTAAAAAGCTACTCAATCAGGGTTACCGTTACCATAAACTTCGTAAAACCTTTGGAAATAGTATTATCGTAACCCTGATCTTCTTTCCCAATATAAAGGTAATTTAAGGACTCTTCTGCGACAAGGACTATCACAACCTGACTTCTATGGTGATGTGATTTATAAACTTCGTAAGATTCTTGGTCATGATCACTTTAATACTATCTTTGTTAAACTTGTTAAAACGTTTATCAAAAGAGGTTATGACCCTATCGTTTTGTAACGTACTACATGCTTGGTGGTGGACCCTTTTACAGTTCGCCACTATGCTTTCCTTTTTATTGTACGATGACCGGACAGGCTGTGTACCCTATGATGACGCCTACCTAAAGCCCATTGAGATGGTGGCGTTTGATGTTGTTTGTAAATGATCTTTCTTGTCGTGCCCTTAATGGTTTATTCTCTTGTTGCTCTGACTTCTGCCAAGTCATTGAGTACCTTCATTAAGGCTTTCTAGGCTATTGTTTTTTTTGTATTATATTTACACGAGCATATTGGTGTTTTACTTATATTGCCTATTGATGCTGTCTTGTTGGTTAGAGATTAGATCATGGCGGGGATTTCTTTATTTACACTGTCCTGTTTTAATGGGATGACAGTAGGGTAAGTGTGAGGTTTGGTGCACCCTAGAACCGGTTTAAACCCCACAGTGGCCTACTTTGCCACTGACCATTCCAAGGCGGTAGCCCTATTGTCAACCCTTTTGTGTTTGTGATGTCGTTTGCATTTATTATTACTTTTGCCTTCTTGTTTGTCTGTTTGCGTGTTTGTTTCTGTGTTTTGTGGTTGACTGTCCTCCTTAAATGCTACTTTCCCTGTCCGATCTTTTTATATTTCTTTGGTTGTACATCGAAACACACCAATAGCTCTGGTTGTACATGTTAACACACCAGTAGCTCGGTTTGCACATGAAAACACTCCAATAACTCTGGTTGTGCATGTAAACACATTAATAGTTCTGGTTGTATATGTAAAACCACTGATAACACTTTTTGTAAATGTAAACAAAACAATATCTCTGGTTGTACATGTAAACACACCAATAGCATATGTTGTACATGCAAACACACCAATAGCTCGCTGTGTACATATAAAAACATCAATATCTCGTTTTTTACATGTAAACACACCAATAGCTGGGGTTGTACATATAAACACTCCAATTGCTCTGGTTGCCTAATAACCACATCAGTTGCTCTAGGTGTACATGCAAACACACCAGTAGCTAGGGTTGAACATGGAAACACCCTGTTTTATTCACTAGCATGTGTAGAATTATCACCTAAAGCAGCGTGTATTATGTATTGTCTTGAAAATACTTCAAGTATACATGAAGTTGTTATGTATGGAAGGCATGGCTTTATATAACTAACCGTCAAATGTTAAACGACACTTTTCAATACCGTCCATAGCTACAAGCATAACAATTATGCTAATATGTATATCAAACTATGTCCCCGTGCGCATGTTATAAAATTTCCTGACTCAAACATCATGCCATGCATGGTTCTATAAAGCAATGGATTCATATACGTGTTTTCATATGAAAAAGTAGATATCAAAATTGAACAGTAAATTAGCATTCAAAGACCACAGTCAACCACAAAAACACACAGAAGCAAGCAACAACTATAAGATGAATAACAGGCAATATATGACATCACAAGCATAGAAGGGTTGATAGTAGGGCTACCGCCTTGGATCGGTCATAGGCAAAATATGCCGCTGTTGGTTTAAACAAGGTTTTTATCTCATATAAACATGAAATGCACCTTTCATTCATTATTTTTATGTTGACCTGACAATGGTGAATACTGAGTATACATACAGACCTACGTTAACACTAGCCTTGATATGACACTGATGTACTGTTTGACATATCTACAGTATGCAGGTTTGCGACAGCAGTATCCAACGTCTGGAGTGACGAATAGCGAGACAGGCGACTGTTCAGATTCTGAAAAGATATACACTTCTTCTCTAACACTATCTCGCAACACAACATTCCCTGGTAGTCCCTCTGTTAATAGAACTGTGTCATTTGAATGTGGCATGACGTTCCCTACATTGACGACACCAGTGTATACACCACCAACTGCCGCGATAATATTTGCAGGTAAAACACATACTATTTTAATATCATTTACATCTAGTACTGCAAGGCTCTTTTTCAGAAGTTGTAAGTAGTATGATTTTCAGATAAAACTTAACTGCGTAATATTAAAGCAATATTTTACGAGTATATGTTATTTATACTACATGTACATATCGAGGGCCGGTGGCCGAGAATGCAGTATAAATCGCATATACGAGAACAAATATGCTATAAATGTTTTGTACCATAGCTCTAATGGCTTTTACAAAAGGTCTTTGGATATATATGCTATAATGGCCAACGTGGTAAGTTATATAAGTTATATAGCACGGCTTAAATCGAACGGGTCTTCAGGTTTATGAAATTATATCATAAGCAGGATAAAAGGGACACCGTTAGAGCTATGGTCAATGTTTGAATGTAGGTAACCGTGCTCTATAATGAATCGCTCGTTCCATTATCAATAACTTTTGAAGACGTTGCATTTGTCGGCGTATCGCTATGTACTAAATATAACTCCTGATCGGTGAATTGACACATAAAATGAACTTTTCAATATATTCTAAAAAAAACACAACAGTTCTTGTCATTTGTTTTATTGATTTAAGGAAATTGCAGTCACTAAAGGTTTTATAATGACCGAATAATACATGTTTATACCATTTATTTGCATATTCGTATACATATACTTTATGTTTAAATGACCAATGGATTTATTTTAGATACCTGATGAATATTTGTACAGGTACTTAACTCAAGATCCCAAATGATGTGAGAGGTAATCATATCCATGCATCAGTGGTGTTTAAAACATAAACTATTCAACAACCTTCCGATTATTGTTGATTTCAGTTCAAGTTTCAAGTGTAACTATTTATGATATTCTACCGGTGACGAATCAAATTATCCAAGTTACCAGTGGTGTGGAAAAGATACTGACCTGCAAGCCAGGAACCAGCAGGCCAGAAGCCACCATAACTTGGTATATTGGTACTGTAAAACAGATAACTACAGGAACATCTTTCAGTTTCAACCCTACCAACGACGACCATGATAAAAATATATATTGTAGAGCATACAACGTACAACCAGAGGGCCAGGCTGCGTCCTCTAATACACCAAAACTGTATGTAAGAGGTATGTCTAGCTATATTATATTATGGGTATATTTTGCTATTATTAATTCAATATGCATTCAGCAAATCAAATTCATAAAACTTCTGTTACGCAATGTTTCATATAGAGTGAGGTTTAGAATTGCAATGATAAATATCCAAAAGTTTCAAAATATTTGTTGGTTTGTTTTTCATACAAGTATATAGTAAGTACGTTAACTATATTTACACAACCGTTAAAGGAAATAATGTCGACATACAGGGAAGAGTTTGGGTATGGTGTCGACATAAAGGGAAGAGTTTGGGTATGGTGTCGACATAAAGGGAACAGTTTGGGTATGGTGTCGACATAACGGGAACAGTTTGGGTATGGTGTCGACATAAGGATAACAGTTTGTGTATTGTGTCGACATAAAGGGAACAGTTTGTGTATGGTGTCGACATAAAGGGACCATATTAGTTAAGGTGTCGACATAAAGGGAATAGTTTGGGTAAAGTGTCGACATAAAGGGAACAATTAGGGCAGAACATTGAGTTAAAAAGTGTATTCAGTATAGGATAAATGTGTGTATAAATGTATGTAAGCATACTCTTTATGATGTTTTGAAATAGGTTGTCTTGCATTGCAGTAGGGTGGTGGTTTTGAAGAAGTTTTAAGTCAAGTGTCTCTACCTTGTTTAACGACCAAATTCCGTCAGATTTGTTGGCAAATCCTGATTAAAACAACGTTCTGTGCCCACGTTGAAACACGGGCACAATAATAAATACTGAACATGCGTTGATTTTGGCTGAAATGTGACTACAATTTGATTTAAACTAAACCACAATAATTTCTTCATCCGTTCTATAGAAAATCGGAAAAAAAGTAACCTAAAACATATCAAATAAGAGCCAGTTCGACAGAGTTTCATGGAAATCCACACGCGTTACATTTGAGATCAGCAGGGAGTAAATAATGACAGTTTAACGTGTTCTGCGAAAGCTGCATTTCCTGTTCGAATTTTATACTTATTGTTAAGATACAATAGTCTTAGGTGGTCAGGGAAAAAATAAGTTAAGCTTCAGGCACCCTTCCTACCACATAAAGTGGTGAACATAAAGTGGTGAACATGTGAACAGATAAAACATCCCCCCCACACACACACACCAGGCCCCCACCATTTTGTTTTTCAAAATCGTGGGGATAATCGTTTATCCCAAAGGATCAGAGTTGCACATGTATGACTCGCGAACGAAATCATTAGCGTTTAAATGAATCTTACTAAAGAGTATTTGTTTTCATAACCATTGTTTCAGTTCAAGTATTTAACGTAACTTTATATGATGATACAACACCTGTTACCGGTCCGGCGATCGAAGGGACCAGTGGTGTTGAGAAGACACTGACATGTACACCAGGGATCAGTAGACCAGATGCAATTGTTATATTGTACATTGGTAATGTGAAACAAATGACAACGGGGACGAACTTTAGTTTTACTCCCACCACCAGCGACCATGGCAAAGCTGTCTATTGCAAGGCCTACAATATACAACCAGAGAGCCAGGCAGTGTCCTCAGATTCTCCCGTACTTTATGTAAGAGGTATGATGTTCATGAATACATAAACCTTCGTAAGTAGTGCTTCGTAGTTTCCCAACTAATGATTGCTCGTGTAAGGAAAGATAGAAGATCATAAACAATTTATTTCAAATTAAAGCCATTCTCACGTGGCAGAATGACCCTCATGGAGAACTGACCTCAAGCAGTTTTCTAAAAGTCAATTGTATGCAAAGAATAATGGCTCCCAGTGTATCAAAGAAATGTAACTTGAACCAGGAATGCACATATTGTTATAGTGCGTAGATGGTTAAATAACTCGCCTCGAGTTCGAACCTGAAAGGATCGTCTATCATGTGTAGACAAACTGTTATATCCTACATACAATATACATTAATGCATTTTACAATCTATTAACATCCATGCAGTGACATTTTTATGAAAAAATACAATTAGCTTAAACACGTCAGCTTTGGTATGGACGTTCTTGAACTGTTTTTTGTAATTATATCAGTACATTTACCATTTCACTATTAATGCTTTGCGAAGAGCAATTCAAGAAGTGTACATTCTGCGATACTGCGATACGTGTAGTGAAACTACAACCATTGAATAATGAAACAAACTTGTGATCAATTCGAAATGTTTAGTGTCGCCTTAAAGTTGAGTAATAATGCACGTTTTTATTATAATATGAAATCGCTCGTTGTAAATTAATTTTAATTTAAGCTTCACCACGTCTATCAGACTCCGTAGAACTGATTCCCAACATCATGAAAGCTGTACATGACAATAGTACCCTGAGTATCACTATTACGGCATATCCCGCACCATCAGCCTTTGTTTGGTCCAAGTTCCTCGGAGGGTCTACCTGGACGACACTGTCATCGGATGAATATATCAAGATTAATACACACGGTCTTCAGTCTGATCTGTCTATAACTGACATGCAAGAATCCCACTTTGGACAATATAAACTTGAAGTAGATAATGGTGTTGGCAGCACATTTCAGCAGATATTCTTTATTAACCACCAAGGTTTGTATTTCAGTTGTCATTAATATTCAATATGCATTAAGGTGTCGACAAACGTATCAGCAGAAACATGCGGAAAACTCATTGTCATGTAAATGAAATAAATCTCTTTTAAACTCAGTATAACAATTAAAAACAATACAGACCTTTATAAACACTTTACATAGACGATAGTTTTATTTATTTATTTACAAAACAGTTTTTACAAAGTGTCTGTTTACCTTCGTATGTAGGAATAAATACAATAAACGGAATCGTTTGGAAGCAAAGAACACTAACACGGGGATAAATTACATATTTATCTTTCAGATCAAACACGTTCGCTAACAATAATTATCAATCTTAAGCTGTATACTTATAGGTTATTAGATTTGAATTGGGATATATACACGAGTTCTTTTGCGTATTAATATTGCGCGACTTTAGGAGCATATATTATTGCATATATCCCAATATAAATCTAATAACCTTTTTATTGCATACGTATTTTTAAATTAGAGAGAATAACATAGGTTGTAACATTTAATTTTCACCAGAAACAAACATATTGTCATTACATAATGGGAATTTCCCATGAAATCAACATTGTTTACATCACGTGACATACTTTCTTTGACGTGAACAGAAAAAGTGCACTAATTACGAACGTGTATACATTACACACCCAATATGACTTTACTACATGCCAATATGGGCGACTGTTACATTGAAAGTAAACGGAGCTTGTAAATGCGTATGCAATAAATCCTTATATGGGCATAGTTTAGTGCATATGCACATTAAATATGCGACTAATAAATACTAATAAGGGAGATCCTTTAGGAGCAAAACTAAAATCTATAGAATAAAGTAACAGACTTGGTTCATTGAGTGTGTTTTATTGAGTATTTTCATGAAGGTGAATGTAGAAGCAACACCTCTCACCCCTATCACCGGCTTAAGCGGTGTTCCACTTCAAAGCCAGCATATATATATACTGGGCCATATTGGACTCGTTTATCCCAAAGGATCAGCAAAACATAACACTACTGATTCGTAGCACCGGGAGAGCTAAAACACAATATAATGGTTTCATTCGTATTGGGATTGACACCCAGACTGCTTCCAGATCGCCTCCAGTCCCTTGAAAATGACATTCTCAAATCGAGTTAAAGAATGGGACGTTTTATTTAATACAAACAAAATAATGTGTTTTCCGTTTTATTTATGTTAATAGTCGTTTGCCCTTAATTCGTATATGATATATTGTTGACGCATAGGAGGGTGTTCGAGGATAAATACGGCGAGATTAATGTTTCTGTGATTATAGGTCGCTGTAATTCTCTGGTCTTACTAATCAATGTCAATGTTCACTCTCATACTCTTTTAAACTGATAATAAAAAAGTACAATGGTTATTTCCAGTCTAAAACTTCTATTTAGTGTTTTGTTAAAATGTAATGTAGATCATAAAAGGTTCGTTTGTTTCCTATATCGTTTATCGAATTTCTTCTGGATTAAAAATGCTGGACGTTTACAGAAAGTCAATGTACTATCAATTGCCAAAAGCTATGTTTGAAACCAGTACAGGGACTATAGCTATCCAAACTCATAACATACTGAGCAAAAATAGAAACGTCTCTCACTATGTAAGTAAAGATTTCCATAAATCCAAAGGGGTTACAGTTATAAATCATAATCAAACATAACGTTTATTAATTTGTGGATCGACATCAGTTCACTAACTCTGGCTAGCACGAGAACATTCAGAGTGATACTCTGGCGAAGTCGGTAGGGGTCAAAATCAAAAATCACAAAATATCAGACACTCGTTATGTAACGTTTAGGACATCGAGTTGGACATTCATGCAAATGGTGGTCACACTCGATAATTAATGCAAGTGACAAATTCTGAATTAAACTCGATGTCCTAAACGTTACATAACGAGTGTATGATATTTTGTGATTTTTGATTTTGACCCCTACCGACTTCGCCAGGGTATCACTCTGAAAGTTCTCGTGCTAGCCAGATTTAGTGAATTGAATTCGATCCACAAATGCATAAACTTTATGTTTGATTATGATTTATAGCTGTAACACTTTTGGATTTCTGGAAATCTTTACTTAAACAGGAAGGGACGTTTCTATTTTTGCTCAGTATATATTCCATAGCCTTGGCGATCTCTCCTCAGTCTAACTTTAGTTAATATAGGATACGTTATACATCCGTGAAACGTTTCAGGGAGGCCAGATACACCGACTGATCTGCAGCCTTTACATGAGACAGCCACAGTGTCTACAATAACAATTCAGTGGGAACCAGGGTTTAACGGCGGTCTACAACAAACATTTTACATAGAGTATAGGATATCGTCAGACGTTCACTGGATTAGTGAAGCCATATCAGAACCGGCTGAAAACGTTACACTTTATGGACTGACAGCAGAGGCACAATATGCAGTACAAATCTACTCTCAGAATAGTATTGGCAATAGTTCTATGACGGGAATTAAAACATTTGTAACGTTAGGTGCGTATTTCAATAAACAAGATATTGCGAGAAATATGTTTTATGTCTATATATTTATAAGTTAAATAGATATAAGCCATAAAACAAATTATTTTGTAAAAAGACCCATTAAACATTACAGCAACTGAACAATCTAAATAATGTTTGTCCGATACGATGGTTTGCTGTCTTAAACTTCTACATATATTCTACATATATAATGATACAAAATCTTAGTTACAAAAACACTGTTTAAAGGAGAGAGCTCTTTCTATATACTACTAGGAGTTTATCTTCTGTCGGAGTATTAATTATTGCACGATGCGACAGCCATTTATAAAATGTATTAAAAACCCTACTGTGTACGTTTGTCTACAGTGCGGGACGTAGTTAACCACTATCCCATCTCACACAAAGGGTCCAGTCGTTTAAGGGTGCTGCTTTGATACTCTGGCAAGCAATTACGATATTTAACATGCTCGCAAGCCGTAATACGCATATTTCAACAACATAACTTAGATTAGATAACTGTTGGAATAGATTTATGATTAAATAAATATTTATTATAAGGCAACTTTACAAAATTGCAGCTATACAATGTTAACTACATTTCAGCATCAATCCAAGACGGATCACAAATGCAATCAGGAACAATAATCGGTACATCTGTCGGGGGATTTGTTTTAGCAGTCTTGGTTATGGTCATTGGTATTTTACTTTGGAGAAGGCACACATGTGGTAGGTTAATATTATGTAAATTATAATGTTTTAACCATGTACAATTATGATTGTCAATATTTGGATTCCATTCTTGTCAAACAGATTCTAAGATTGTGTTACATTGTTTCAGCTGGATGTTTGTGTGATACAACTAAAGCAACAAAAGATGTCAACATAGCTGACAGAAGTACCGATGAGCATGCATATATCAATGATGCGGCCGCCATAGGTAATGTTTAGTGTTTATACATGTTTATGACGTCACATGTGTATAATGTCATAGGAGCAATATATATATTATAGGGCCCTTGGGCCGTATAGTATATTACTATGATATTTACATTCATAATTCCGATGAGGAGATGTTTTGAAACCCTTGGAGGTTCGATATTCTGTTTGTCCGTAAAGCATTTTTAAGAGGATATATCTGACTGAGTGCCTTATGTACAAAATTTGGAACACGATTCTATGCACAGTCCCGTTTAATTGGAAAGACAATCGGGTAAATATGAAGTCACTGCGCAATTGCTTAGTTGTTCTCTATGCATTTGTTTTTATATATTCATATATACATGAGCATCTATTTGTCATGCCTATTAATGCTGCCATGTTTGTTCGAAGATATAGCCTGGCGGGGATTTCTTTATTTACACTGTACCGTTTTATTAGAACGACAATAGGGTAATAGTGAGGTTGGGTATACCCTAGAACATGGTTTAAATACTGTAAATGGGATTCCTGGGAAGCAGCAAACACACACAATAGAGAAAAGTAGCAGGTTCGGTGTTATTGAGTCTGTTCATGAGAGATAAAATAACTTGAAACACCTCTCACGCACCCTAGCACCGGCCTCAGCGGTATTCAACTTTAAGTCATGAAGATTGGTATTGATAATCCCAAAGGACCAGTAAGTAATAATACAACTGATTTGTAGTCAGTGCGACGTTTTACAGCAGCCACCAACGAACGCTAGTGTGAATGTCAATACATACTGAAAGGGATATCCCTTGGAAGCAACCAGCAAAACAAGAGAGAAAAGTGAAACATCAGCGTCCTTTTCGTCATTGACCGTTCCAAGGCGGTAGCACTATTGTCAACCCGTTTGGGATGTTACAAACCTTGCTTTTTATTAACATTTTAATTGTTGTTTGTTTTAATGCGTGATTTTGGTTGACTGTGTTCTGTGAAAGCTACATTTCTTGTTCGACTTTTATACCTACTGTACCCTAGAACAGGATTTTAACTCAATGAGTTTTGTTTTGCAATTGACCGTTCAGAAGTTGCACCGCTGTTCTCAGATATGTGTGTTTGTGCTACATTTCCTGTTTGACGTGTGTATCCACATTGTTTTTATGTGTTGCATACATGTACACTGTAATGTAAACTATGTTCTGTTTAGATGAAGAGGAAAACGGTATGTTGGCATCTACCAACAGGAACAGTATTTTTTCAGATGAATATGAAGATGAAATTGTGTTGGAATCAAAAACAAGGTACAGTATTTTTTTAGATGAATGAGATATACTTTTGGGAAAGATCTGCGCAGTTTAAGATAAAGAAACCCTTGCTGACTAAGCTATAAGTACTGATAAGTCATGTAAATAAGAATATAAATAAGCAAAATCCTAGAAAATCACAAAATATGTGCTCAGTGACTTGGCAGAAGCCAGAGCAACAAGAGAACAAACCGTTAATGGTACAAGACAAGATTTAAAAGAGTATGATAGTGGAAAAACATCAAACGCTACCGTCCTTTGAGGATTGATGTAGACGTCATCGCAACATAGGTCCAACATCTGTCCGGCCATCGCACAATTAAAGAAGACAACATAGTGACGAACTGTAAATGGGGCAACAACTAAACGCGCATCGCGTTGCAATATGATAGGGTCATAATATATTTTGATAAACATCTTAACAAGTTTAATACAGATGTATGAAAGGAATTATGACCACGGTTCTTACGCAGTTTATAAATCACATCAACGTATACGTCAGGTTGTGATAGTCCTTGTCGCAGAAGAGTTCTTAATACACTTTGTATTAAGTAGATCAGGGTTACGATAATAACATTTTGCAAAGTGTTTCGAAGTTTATGATAACGGTAGCTCTGCTGGAGTAGTTTCTTATTTATAAAATGTTACGAATCTCAACGTCCTCAACACGACTACAAGATTGAGAAAAGCGAATAAGTTTAGACACGTGGACCCCATAATTAGTAGCTGGGGGAAAATTCCATCTAAGTGGGAATAATTAAAATCATCTCACTTGTCATATGTGTTACTGATAATTTCACCATTTTCAAGAGAAAGGTGCAAATCAAGAAAAGAAGCGACATTATTAGAAATGTTAGCTTTGTTAAGTCGAACTTCTTTAGGATAGAACGTGCGTTTTATGCAATAGGCAATTAAATTATCAATTTGAAAACATATTATGTTTTACGTTTTAGCAAAACTTTATAATTTGCTTTTTTGAAATTTATATTAGAAAACAAAACAAGTCATATTTGCCTAGTCATAGTTGTACTTAAGATTTCACTATTTTTGGTATTATTTCAGAGATACAGAGGCTTCTTATGAATGGTCAACTACGAATTTAAACGAACACGTATATTTAGACCTCAAACAATCCGACCAAGGTAAACTGCAAAAACTCTCTCTCTCTCTCTCTCTCTCTCTCTCTCTCTCTCTCTCTCTCTCTAACCTGATTTAAATCCCAAAATGCGATTTTGCAACTGGTAGTTTAAAACCGGCACCGCTGTTGTCAACCATGTTTGTGTCTGGTGTCGCATACTTTGCTTCCATTTGTTTCCTTGCAAATCTCATTGTGTTGAATGTCATTGTGTAGAATGTCATTGTGTTGAATGTCATTGTGTAGAATGTCATTGTGTTGAATGTCATTGTGTTGAATGTCATTGTGTAGAATGTCATTGTGTTGAATGTCATTGTGTAGAATGTCATTGTGTTGAATGTCATTGTGTTGAATGTCATTGTGTAGAATGTCATTGTGTTGAATGTCATTGTGTTGAATGTCATTGTGTAGAATGTCATTGTGTAGAATGTCATTGTGTTGAATGTCATTGTGTAGAATGTCATTGTGTTGAATGTCATTGTGTTGAATGTCATTGTGTAGAATGTCATTGTGTTGAATGTCATTGTGTAGAATGTCATTGTGTTGAATGTCATTGTGTAGAATGTCATTGTGTTCAATATCATTGTGTCGTATGTTATTGTGTTGAATGTCATTGTGTCGAATGTCACTGTGTTGAATGTCATTGTGTTGAATGTCATTGTGTCATATGTTATTGTGTTGAATGTCATTGTGGTGAATGTCATTGTGTTGAATGTCATTGTGTTGAATGTCATTGTGTCGTATGTCATTGTGTCGAATGTCATTGTGTTGAATGTCATTGTGTTGAATGTCATTGTGTCGAATGTCATTGTGTCGTATGATATTGTGTTGAATGTCATTGTGTCGAATGTCACTGTGTTGAATGTCATTGTGTCGAATGTCACTGTGTTGAATATCATTGTGTTGAATGTCATTGTGTAGAATGTCATTGTGTAGAATGTCATTGTGTTGAATGTCATTGTGTAGAATGTCATTGTGTTGAATATCATTGTGTCGTATGTTATTGTGTTGAATGTCATTGTGTCGAATGTCATTGTGTTGAATGTCATTGTGTTGAATGTCATTGTGTCGTATGTTATTGTGTTGAATGTCATTGTGTTGAATGTCATTGTGTCGTATGTTATTGTGTTGAATGTCATTGTGTCGAATATCACTGTGTTGAATGTCATTGTGTTGAATGTCATTGTGTCGTATGTTATTGTGTTGAATGTCATTGTGTTGAATGTCATTGTGTTGAATGTCATTGTGTTGAATGTCATTGTGTCGTATGTCATTGTGTTGAATGTCATTTGTTGAATGTCATTGTGTTGAATGTCATTGTGTCGAATGTCAATGTGTCGTATGTTATTGTGTTGAATGTCATTGTGTCGAATGTCACTGTGTTGAATGTCATTGTGTTGAATGTCATTGTGTCGTATGTCATTGTGTCGAATGTCATTGTGTCGAATGTCATTGTGTCGAATGTCATTGTATTGAATGTCATTGTGTCGAATGTCATTGTGTCGTATGTCATTGTGTTGAATGTCATTGTGTCGAATGTCATTGTGTCGTATGTCATTGTGTCGAATGTCATTGTGTCGAATGTCATGGTGTCGAATGTCATTGTGTCGAATGTCACTGTGTTGAATGCCATTGTGTTGAATGTCATTGTGTTGAATGTCATTGTGTCGTATGTCATTGTGTCGAATGTCATTGTGTTGAAAGTCATTGTGTTGAATGTCATTGTGTCGAATGTCATTGTGTCGTATGTTATTGTGTTGAATGTCATTGTGTCGAATGTCACTGTGTTGTATGTCATTGTGTCGAATGTCATTGTGTCGAATGTCATTGTGTTGAATGTCATTGTGTCGAATGTCATTGTGTCGTATGTTATTGTGTCGAATGCATGTTTTTCGGTGGACGGCTTCTTGGTATGCTACATTTTTACTTTTGTGTCTACAATGTCTTTATGTCTAGCACACATGTTCACTGTAGTGTAAACTTTATTTTTAGAGGAATATGAAAACGGAAGTGTGTTGGAATCGACCAAAAGGTACAGTATTGTTTGAGATGAATACAAACATGGCATTATGTTAGACTTGACCAAAGGTATAGTAATATAAAAATAGGTAAAGTGTGTCTTCATTTTCCCCCGTATAAATAACAGCTATCGAGCATTCTTCGTCTGCCTGCCTGCCTGCCAGCCTGCCTGTCTGTCTGTCAATCGATCCATTAATCTTTCTATATATGTCTGTCTGTATGTCTTAATCTCTGTCTGTCTGTCTCTCTGACCTTCTGGCTGTCTGGCTGTCTGTCAATCGATCCATTTATCTTTCTTTCTTTTTCCTTTCTTATTTTCTTTCTTTCTTTCTTTCTTTCTTTCTTTCTTTCTTTCTTTCTTGCTTGCTTCCTTCCTTCCTTTCTTTCTTTCTTTCTTTCTTTATTTCTTTCTTTCTTTTTACCTTGATTTCTTTCTTTTTTTTTCTTTTAATATCATATTCACTTAAATTACCAGTTTAAAAATGTATTGTGTTTTACGTTTAAACAATATTTTATAATTTTGAATCTTTTACATTGAATTAGGAAAACAAATTTTGTCTTAGTTATTTGTTTACGGAAGACTTCACTGATATTTCAGGGATACAGAAGCTTCTTATGAAACAACATCATCTACGAATGTAAACGAACACGTATATTCAGATCTCACAACTTCAAACCAAGGTAAACTGCAAAAACTGGCCCTATATATATATATTTCTGTTCACCTAATGATACTCCTGGCTTGTTATTAACATTGTAATGGTTGTGTATTCTATATATATATATTTCTGTTCACCTAATGATACACCTGGCTTATTATTAACATTGTAATGGTTGTGTATTCTATATATATATATCGGTTCACCTAATGATAATCCTTGCTTGTTATTAACATTGTAATGGTTGTGTATTGTATATATATATATCGGTTCACCTAATGATACTCTTGGCTTGTTATTAACATTGTAATGGTTGTGTATTCTATATATATATATATATGTTCACCTAATGATACTCCTGGCTTGTTATTAACATTGTAATGGTTGTTTATTCTATATATATATATATATCTGTTCACCTAATGATAATCCTGGATTGTTATTAACATTGAAATGGTTGTTTATTCTATATATATATATATATCTGTTCACCTAATGATACTCCTGGCTTGTTATTAACATCGTAATGGTTGTTTATTCTATATATATATTTATATATATATCTGTTCACCTGTTATTAAATTGTAGTGGTTGTTTATTCTATATATATATATCTGTTCACCTCATGATAATCCTGGCTTGTTATTAACATTGTAGTGGTTGTTTATTACATATATATATATATATATATATATATATATATATATATATATATATCTGTTCACCTGTTATTAAATTGTAGTGGTTGTTTATTCTATATATATATATATATATATATCTTCACCTGTTATTAAATTGTAGTGGATGTTTATTCTATATATATATATATATATATATATATATATATATCTGTTCACCTGTTATTAAATTGTAGTGGTTGTTTATTCTATATATATATATATATCTTTTCACCTAATGATAATCCTTGCTTGTTATTAACATTGTAATGGTTGTTTATTCTATATATATATATCTGTCCACCTAAAGATAATCCTGGCTTGTTATTAAATTGTAGTGGTTGTTTATTCTTTATATATATATATATATATATATATCTGTTCACCTATTATTAAATTGTAGTGGTTGTTTATTCTATATATATATACATATATATATATCTGTTCAACTGTTATTAAATTGTATTGGTTGTTTATTCTTTATATATATATATATATATATCTTCACCTGTTATTAAATTGTAGTGGATGTTTATTCTATATATATATATATATATATATATATCTGTTCACCTGTTATTAAATTGTAGTGGTTGTTTATTCAATATATATATATATCTGTTCACCTTATGATAATCCTGGCTTGTTATTTTGTTATTAACATTGTAATGGATGTTTATTCTATATATATATATATATATATATATCAGTTCACCTAATGATAATCCTTGCTTGTTATTAACATGTAATGGTTGTTTATTCTATATAAATATATCTGTTCACCTAATGATACTCCTGGCTTGTTATTAACATTGCAATGGTTGTTTATTCTATATATATATATATGTTCACCTAATGATAATCCTTGTTTGTTATTAACATTGTAATGGTTGATTATTCTATATATATATATGTGTTCACCTAATGATAATCCTTGCTTGTTATTAACATTGTAATGGTTGTTTATTCTATATATATATATATATGTTCACCTGTTATTAAATTGTAGTGGTTGTTTATTCTATATATATATATATATATATATATATCTGTTCACCTGTTATTAAATTGTAGTGGTTGTATATTCTATATATATATATGTTCACCTAATGATAATCCTGGCTTGTTATTAACATTGTAATGGTTGTTTATTCTATATATATATATCGGTTCATATAATGGTACTCCTGGCTTGGTATTAACATTGTAATGGTTGTGTATTCTATATATATATATATCTGTTCACCTAATGATAATCCTGGCTTGTTATTAACATTGTAGTGGTTGTTTATTCTATATATATATATCGGTTCACCTAATGATACTCTTGGCTTGTTATTAACATTGTAATGGTTGTGTATTCTATATATATATATTTCTGTTCACCTAATGATACACCTGGCTTGTTATTAACATTGTAATGGTTGTGTATTCTATATATATATATCGGTTCACCTAATTATACTCTTGGCTTGTTATTAACATTGTAATGGTTGTGTATTCTATATATATATATATCTGTTCACCTAATGATACTCCTGGCTTGTTATTAACATTGTAATGGTTGTTTTTTCTATATATATATATATATATCTGTTCACCTAATGATAATAATTGCTTGTTATTAACATTGTAATGGTTGTTTATTCTATATATATATATATATATCTGTTCAACTTATGATACTCCTTGCTTGTTATTAACATTGTAATGGTTGTTTATTCTATATATATATATATATATATATATCTGTTCACCTAATGATACTCCTGGTTCGGTATTACCATTGTAATGGTTGTTTTTTCTATATATATATATATATATCTGTTCACCTAATGATAATAATTGCTTGTTATTAACATTGTAATGGTTGTTTATTCTATATATATATATATATATCTGTTCACCTAATGATAATCCTTGCTTGTTGTTAACATTGTAATGGTTGTTTATTCTATATATATATATCTGTTCACCTAATGATACTCCTGGTTCGGTATTACAATTGTAATGGTTGTTTATTCTATATATATATATATATATATATATGTTCACCTAATGATACTCCTATATTATAATTATGGTTGTTTATTCTATATATATATATATATATATGTTCACCTAATGATACTACTGGTGTGTTATTAACATTGTAATGGTTGTTTATTCTATATATATATATATTTGTTCACCTAATGATAATCCTTGCTTGTTGTTAACATTGTAATGGTTGTTTTTTCTATATATATATATCTGTTCACCTAATGATACTCCTGATTCGGTATTAACATTGTAATAGTTGTTTATTCTATATATATATATATATCTGTTTACCTAATGATACTCCTGGTTTGTTATTAACATTATAATTATGGTTGTTTATTCTATATATATATATATCTGTTCACCTAATGATACTACTGGTTTGTTATTAATATTGTAATGGTTGTTTATTCTATATATATATCTGTTCACCTAATGATACTCCTTGCTTGTTATTAACATTGTAATGGTTGTGTATTCTATATATATATATATATATATATCTGTTCACCTGTTTTTTTATTGTAGTGGTTGTTTATTCTATATATATATATATATATGTTCACCTAATCATAATCCTGGCTTGTTATTACCATTGTAATGGTTGTTTATTCTATATATATATATCGGTTCATATATTGTAATGGTTGTGTATTCTATATATATATATATCTGTTCACCTAATGATACTCCTGGCTTGTTATTAACATTGTAATGGTTGTTTATTCTATATATATATATATATATATATATATATGTTCACCTAATGATAATCCTGGCTTGTTATTAACATTGTAGTGGTTGTTTATTCTATATATATATATCGGTTCACCTAATGATACTCTTGGCTTGTTATTAACATTGTAATGGTTGTGTATTCTATATATATATATTTCTGTTCACCTAATGATACACCTGGCTTGTTATTAACATTGTTATGGTTGTGTATTCTATATATATATATCGGTTCACCTAATGATACTCTTGGCTTGTTATTAACATTGTAATGGTTGTGTATTCTATATATATATATATATCTGTTCACCTAATGATAATCCTTGCTTGTTATTAACATTGTAATGGTTGTGTATTGTATATATATATATCGGTTCACCTAATGATACTCTTGGCTTGTTATTAACATTGTAATGGTTGTGTATTCTATATATATATATTTCTGTTCACCTAATGATACTCTTGGCTTGTTATTAACATCGTAATGGTTGTGTATTCTATATATATATATATCTGTTCACCTAATGATACTCCTGGCTTGTTATTAACATTGTAATGGTTGTTTATTCTATATATATATATATATCTGTTCACCTAATGATAATCATTGCTTGTTATTAACATTGTAATGATTGTTTATTCTATATATATATATATATCTGTTCACCTAATTATAATCATGCTTGTTATTATCATTGTAATGGTTGTTTATTATATATATATATATATATCTGTTCACCTAATGATACTCCTGGCTTGTTATTAACATCGTAATGGTTGTTTATTCTATATATATATTTATATATATATCTGTTCACCTGTTATTAAATTGTAGTGGTTGTTTATTCTATATATATATATATCTGTTCACCTCATGATAATCCTGGCTTGTTATTAACATTGTAGTGGTTGTTTATTCTATATATATATATATATATATATATATATATCTGTTCACCTGTTATTAAATTGTAGTGGTTGTTTATTCTATATATATATATATATCTGTTCACCTAATGATAATCCTGGCTTGTTATTAACATTGTAATGGTTGTTTATTCTATATATATATATATATATATCTGTTCACCTGTTATTAAATTGTAGTGGTTGTTTATTCTATATATATATATATATCTGTTCACCTAATAATAATCCTGGCTTGTTATTAACATTGTAATGGCTTTTTATTCTATATATATATATATATATATCTGTTCACCTCATGATAATCCTGGCGTGTTATTAACATTGTAGTGGTTGTTTATTCTATATATATATATATATATATCTGTTCACCTGTTATTAAATTGTAGTGGTTGTTTATTCTATATACATATATATATATATATATATATCTGTTCACCTGTTATTAAATTGTAGTGGTTGTTTATTCTATATATATATATATATTTTTTCACCTGTTATTAAATTGTAGTGGTTGTTTATTCTATATATATATATATATATATCTCTTCACCTGTTATTAAATTGTAGTGGATGTTTATTCTATATATATATATATATATATCTGTTCACCTGTTATTAAATTGTAGTGGTTGTTTATTCTATATATATATATATATATATCTGCTCACCTGTTATTAAATTGTAGTGGTTGTTTATTCTATATATATATATATATATCTCTCTTCACCTGTTATTAAATTGTAGTGGATGTTTATTCTATATATATATATATATATATATATCTGTTCACCTGTTATTAAATTGTAGTGGTTGTTTATTCTATATATATATATATATATATATGCTCACCTGTTATTAAATTGTAGTGGTTGTTTATTCTATATATATATATATATGTTCACCTAATGATAATCCTGGCTTGTTATTAACATTGTAATGGTTGTTTATTCTATATATATATATATATATATATCTGTTCACCTAATGATAATACTTGCTTGTTATTAACATTGTAATGGTTGTTTATTCTATATATATATATCTGTTCACCTAATGATAATCCTGGCTTGTTATTAACATTGTAATGGTTGTTTATTCTATATATATATATATATATCTGTTCACCTAATGATAATCCTTGCTTGTTATTAACATTGTAATGGTTGTTTATTCTATATATATATATCTGTTCACCTAATGATAATCCTGGCTGGTTATTAAATTGTAGTGGTTGTTTATTCTATATATATATATATATATATATATATCTGTTCACCTATTATTAAATTGTAGTGGTTGTTTATTCTATATATATATATACATATATATATATCTGTTCACCTGTTATTAAATTGTAGTGGTTGTTTATTATATATATATATATATATATATATATATATATATATATATATATCTGTTCACCTGTTATTAAATTGAAGTGGTTGTTTATTCTATATTCACGTATATATATATATATGTTCACCTGTTATTAAATTGTAATGGTTGTTTATTCTATATATATATATATATATATCTGTTCACCTGTTATTAAATTGTAGTTGTTGTTTATTCTATATATATATATATATATATCTGTTCATCTGTTATTAAATTGTAGTGGTTGTTTATTCTATATATATATATGTTCACCTAATGATAATCCTGGCTTGTTATTAACATTGTAATGGTTGTTTATTCTATATATATAATCCTGGCTTGTTATTAACATTGTAAGGTTGTTTATTCTATATATATATATATATATATAGAATAAACAACCATTACAATGTTAATAATATATATATGTTCACCTAATGATAATCCTTGTTTGTTATTAACATTGTAATGGTTGTTTATTCTATATATATATATCTGTTCACCTAATGATAATCCTTGCTTGTTATTAACATTGTAATGGTTGTTTATTCTATATATATATATATATGTTCACCTGTTATTAAATTGTAGTGGTTGTTTATTCTATATATATATATATATATATATATATATATATATATATATATGTTCACCTGTTATTAAATTGTAGTGGTTGTTTATTCTATATATATATATATATATATATATATATATATATATGTTCACCTGTTATTAAATTGTAGTGGTTGTTTATTCTATATACATATATATATATGTTCATCTAATGTTAATCCTGGCTTGTTATTAACATTGTAATGGTTGTTTATTTTAATGCGTGTTTTGGCTGACTGTGTTCTCGGTACGCCACATTTTCTGTTCGACCATTATTTCTACTGTTGGTGAACCCTATAACCTGGTTCAAACCTCAAGACGCAATTTTGCCACTGACAGTTCAAAACCGGCACCGCAGTTGTCAACCATGTTTGTGTCTGGTGTCGCATACTTTGTATAGGATAGAGGATTTGAAGAGAAATCTTCAACTGAGCCTCTGGTTGGTTTACAAAGTAGGGTTAACACTAAGCTTCTATTTGTTTCCTTGTAATTGTTCATTGTTTTGACTGTGAATGCTATATTTTCTGTTTGACCTTGTGTCTACAATGTGTTTATGTCAAGCACACATGTACACTGTAATGTAAACCTTCTTTTTAGATAACTATGAAAACGGAACTGTGCTGGAATCGACCAAAAGGTATAGTATGTTGTCAGATGAATAAGAAAAATGTATAGAAATATAGAAATAGTAAAGAGTGTATTCTTTGTTTCCATCTATATGTCATAGGGCGGGAAAATAAATAATAAATTCATTAAAACCTTTACATCTTTATTAATCTATTTACCTCCCGCCCTATCGAGCATTCTTAATTCATATATGGATCTGCACACCTGCCTGTCAGACTGCCTGCCATGTCTACCCCCTCCTCTCTCATTCTCTATATTTCTCTCTCTCTCTCTTTCCCTCTCTCTTTCCCCTCTCTCTCTTCTTTCTCTCTCTCTCTCTCTCTCTCTCTCCTTCCCTCTCTCCCTGATTCGGGAAAATAAATAATAAATTCATTCAAACCTTTACTTCTTTATTAATCTATTTATCTCTCGCCCTATCGAGCAATCTTAATCTATCTTTTCATCTGCCTGTCTGCCTGCAGGCAGTGCCTGCCTGCCTGACTGCCTGCCATGTCTACCCTCTCCTCTCTCTCTCTCTCTCCCCCTCCCTCCATACCTCCTTCCCTCCGCCCGTCCGTCCGTCTTTACGTCTCTCTCCCCGTCCGTCCGTCCTTCCGTCCGTCTCTCTCTCTCTCGCTCCCCTCTCTTTCTTTCCTTCTTTTTTTCTTTCTTTTTTCTTTCTTTCTTTCTTTGGTTTTATTATAATATTCAGTTGAAGTACAAATTTGAAAAACATATTGTGTTTTACGTTTAAACAATATTTTATAATTGTGCCTGTTTTATTTTTTATTATTGAATTTGGAAAGCATATTTGTTTTACTGGAGATTTCACTGTTTTGGTATTATTTCAGAGATACAGAAGCTTCTTATGAATCAACAACTTCTACGAGTTTAAAGGAACACGTATATTCAGACCTCAAACATTCCGACCGAGGTAAACTGCAAAACCTCTTTACATATTAATATTTAGAATGTAAACTCACCGAATGAAGGCAATGTTTTGAAATGCAATATGTAGAACAATGTGTAACAATACATTGTATGGCGAATTTGAAATTCGATGTTGTCAGATAAAATCGGTTGTTATTGAGGTCATATCAACCAATTATAGTATAGCAGGTATAATATATATATATACATATATGTTGTTGTTTTTTGTGTTGTTGTTGTTGTTTGATTTTGTTTTTTATGGGGATGGGTGGGGTGGTGGTGTAATTTTTTAACATATTAAAAATTTCAAATATTCTTGCAATTATAACCGCATTGAACTAGACATTTTAAACTTTAGTCACAAAGCACCTTTATATGTATTAACACTGTCTTATGAATTAAAATGGGTTTAAGCTAACCATTACGCCGTATTGCCTACTGACCGGCCATACTGCCTACTGACCGTTCCAAGTCGGTAACCTTGTCTTCACCACTCTTTCTGCCTGTGAATTGTCCTGTGCATTTAGTAGTATACGGACAACATTTGCAGTGATTATCGTTATTTGTGGAATACTGTTCGATGTTACGCTACATAGATAACTTGATCTCGATTTCTTATTTACTTCCAAAAATTGAAGCGGAAATACAGGACTCCAATAAGGTCTACATAAACCTCCAAATATAAATAAATCAACAACCAAACGGTATATAAACGGAAACTGCATCGAATTAAAATATGTATAAAAAGTGTGTTATACACAATGGACGTTTGCTTCCCAAAAATGCTCTACGTAAATCCATATCTTAGTAAAAGCAAATTCGTTCACGTGTATTATTGAACACAATACATGCCATGTTAACTGCAATAGGCTAGCAATATTGCATCATATCAATAATGATTGTGTGATATAAATAATGTAAATAATAACAGATAGAGACAGAGAGAGAGAGAGATGGTGTATTTGACTCTACATTTGTCAATCATTGTTGTTTATATGCTGATGAGTTTGTAATGTAGGGTTAGACAACTTTAATTTAAGAGTATCTCCTCTTTTTTGCACCAAATAACAAATAATGGTTCAGATATGGAGTTAACACTGTATGATTCGCTGAATGGTTCTCACATGGCGTTGACACCGACTAGTTCCCATTTGGTGTTGATACTGAATAGTTCTCACATGACGTTGACAAATAATGGTTCAGATATAGAGTTAACACTGTATGATTCGCTGAATGGTTCGCACATGGCGTTGACACTGACTAGTTCCCATTTGGTGTTGATACTGAATAGTTCTCACATGACGTTGACAAATAATGGTTCAGATATAGAGTTAACACTGTATGATTCGCTGAATGGTTCGCACATGGCGTTGACACTGACTAGTTCCCATTTGGTGTTGATACTGAATAGTTTTCACATGGTGTTGATACAAAATGGTTCCCACATGGTGTTGACATTGAATGATTACATATGATGTAGGTACTAAATGAATGGTTCTAATATAGTGTTGATACTGGGAGTTTTCGATATGATGTTGGTACTGAATGGTTCCCATATGGTGTTGGCAATGACTGGTTGCCAAATGCTGTTTGATACTGAATGGTTCACACATACTGTCGGCACTGAATGGTTCCGTTACGGTGTTGGTACTGAATGGTTTCCACTTGGTGCTGTCATTGCATGATTCCCAAATAGTGTTGATATTGAATGGTTCCCACATGCTGGTGATACTAATTGTTCCCATAGGGTGTTTACACTGAATGGTTCCCGCATAATGTTGACACTGAATGCTTCCTACATGGTGTTGGCACTGAATGGTTCCCAAATGGAATTGACACTGAATGGTTCACATATGGTGTTGACACTGACATATTGTGTTTACACTGGATTGTTCTCACATGGTTTTGACACTGAATGGTTCTTATATGTTGTTGGCACTGAATGTTTTATATATGATTCCCATATGGTGTTAAGAATAAACGTTCCCATATGGCGTTGACACTAATGGTTTCCCACATAGAGTTAATACTGAATGGTTCCCACATGGCATTGACACAGAATTGTTCCTAAGTGTTGTTGACACTAAATGGTTTCCACATGGTGTTAAAAACTAACGGTTCCCACATAGAGTAAATACAGAATGATTCCCACATGGCGTTGACAAAGATTGGTTCGCAAATAATGTTGTCACTGAATGGTTCCCACATGGTGTTGACACTGACTGGTTCCTACATGATACTGAATGATTCTCATATGGTTTTGACATTGACATTTATGGTCGATGCACTTCACGAAATGTGTTTGTATTACGGTCGACACACTTCACGAATTATTATCTGATTATTGTATTAATAGTTTTTTTGTAAAAAATGATATTTTGCCATTTGTTGAAATTGTTAACTCTGATAGTGAATATGTATTATGGCTAAAACTGCTAAAATCATTTACTAACAAAGACGATGATCTTATGTTAGGTGTATTATATGTGCCCCCTGATAAATCCAAGTTTTTGAATAAAGACGACTTTATATCTCTAGAACATGAAATACAAAATGTTTGCAATAATTTTAAATACACACTGCTTACAGGTGATATAAACGCCAGAACCTCTAAATTACCCGATTTTATTACGGCTGACAATTTTTTAGCCGAATTGTATGATTTTGGTGATGAAACTTTATCCTTTTTTAACAAATACTCTATTCTCGAGCAACTGAATATACCCCTGTCTAGATCATCACAAGACACTAACACCAATACAAATGGATTCTCCCTGATAGATATTTGCCGAAATAATAACTTGTTTATATTGAACGGTCGATTAGGTAAGGACACAAATATTGGTCAATTTACATTCAGAAATAGCTCAGTCATTGATTATGCAATAGCGACGGCGGAGTGTTTCCCGTTCATAAGCGATTTTGAGATTATCGAAACAGACCCGTTATTTTCTGATGGACACGCGATTCTTAAACTATCAATTAATCTTCGTAAGCATAACGGTATAAATGAAGCATGCAGCACTAACAACAACGCTAATAATAATACGCATAGCCAGTGTAAACCAAAATGGGAGCAGTCTTCTAGTGACACTTTTCTAAACAACATCGACAATACGCAGCTGAATAATAGTATACAGATGTGCGAGACACTACCATGCTCCGCAAATTCTATAAACGCCATAACTGATCAAACAACTACTTTACTTAACAAGTCAGCCCGAGACAAATTCCCTACAAAACGAACATATCCCATTAACAACATTAAAAACGATTTATAGAAACGATAAATCAAACACTAACAAACTTATTTTACAAAACGCCAGCTAGGAATATAAACGGACCATGACATATTATAATAAAGAGTATAAATCAAAAAAAGCGGACGAATTAAGAAATTTACAATCCAATAACCCAAAGGATTATTGGAAATATATTCATAGCATTAACCCTAAAACGAACAAAAAATCTCCTAGTATCGATACTTTATATAACCATTTCAAGACAATAAACTAAAAATACCACTAATTATCCAGGTGAGAACGATTTTATTTCTGACATAATAGACAATAATTTGAACTATGATCTTAATGAATTGAATGCATCTATAACTGAAGCGGAAATACTCGCGTGATTTAACAAATTGAAGAACGCAAAAACTTCAAGCTCTAATGATAACATTTTAAATGAGTATATTAAAACCACGAAGGTAATATTCTTACCAGCTTACACCCTGCTTTTTAACATGATATTGGATACAGGTCATTTACCGAACGTCTGGCTTGAAGGTACGATATACGCTATTTACAAAAATAAAGGTGAATCCACTGATCCGAATAATTACAGGCCGATTACAATCTTAAGCTGCTTCGGAAAACTGTTTACCGCTATTATCAATCACAGATTAAATACATTTATCGAGGACAACGCTATCCTGAAAGAAAATCAAGCAGGTTTTAGGAAACATTACTCATGTATGGATCATATATTTGTAATGCAGACTCTTTTAGAAATTGTGCGTGTAAACAAAAAGAAACTATACTGTGCTCTTATAGACTTTTCCCAGGCCTTTGATAAAGTATGGCGAAGTGGACTTTGGTTCAAACTCTTAGCTAGTTCAGTTACGGGAAAAGTATTTCAAGTTATATACAATATGTTTCAAAACATAAAATCATGCGTATTTAAAAACGGAACTTCCTCCCTATATTTCCCCTGCCAAACAGGAGTCCGCCAAGGTGAAAATTTATATCCCGTTTTGTTTTCTCTTTTTTTGAATGATATGGAAAGCAATCTCTTAATTCGGAATAGCAAAGGTGCAGATGTTAAAGATCCAAGTTCTGTGCATAACTGCCTGAAGCTACTTGTACTGATGTAGGCCGATGATACAATTATTAGATTGGACGACGCGACTGATTTTCAGAATAGCCTAAACGCTTTTGATGAATATTTTAACAATTGGAAACTAAACATTAACGTATCGAAAACAAAAATTATGGTATTTGGTGCTAGAAATATATCACGTTTTAAATGTTTAATTGGTGCGAATGATATAGAAGTAATTAAACAATATAAATATCTTGGATCAAAATATACAGAATTGGAGTTCTCAAATGACCCTATCTAACAAAGGAAAATTGTACAACTCGTTTAAAATAAATCTTGAAATTGAAAAGTACTTTAAGCTTCTGACTATATCAAAAGGTATGCAAATTTATAAACTTAGAACGGCGAATCATAATTTCCCCATAGAAACTGGTAGATGGAATGGAACAGCGGAACACGAAAGAATATGTCACTTAAACACGCAAATAAAATAGGAAATGAACAACACTACTTAATAGAATGCAGTTACTTCTCGAACTATAGGCAACACATTCATTCCCTGATTAGACAAACGAACCCCGATAATGATGTTAAATTCCTTTTAACGTTATCGACATCTGAAAATCTTTTAAAATTAAGTAATTTTGCTACTTACATGTTTAAGAATTTTCCACGTGAAACACTCTGCTGAACTATGAAACTAATTGATAAGTATTTCAAATACACTACATACATAGTCTCAGTCCGGATAACGGCCTTTATCTGGTACGTAAGTTTACTAGTTTATTATGCCAAATCATTACTAGTCTTCATATATTGTTCATTGCTAGACTTGTTGAAACCTCGCGTATAAAGATTATTTGTTTTGCTTTTTTAAATCCCTTATGCTCTACAATGTGGCAGATAGATATAAGCTAACTATATCGGTAGGAACATAGTTTACAAATATAGCATCTGTTTCCCCCAACAATGAAATGTACTAAATGAAAACAATTCTTGTCTTTGTTCACACACTATAATATATTATTTGTGATTTTGTTACATTTCCTCTTACTGCATATATGTATGCCTGAGATGTAAATAAAGTTATGTTCTGTTAATTACGGTCGATGCACTTCACGAACTGGGTTTGTATACTTTCTCTCTTTCTTCTTCTTTCTTGTTCTGGTGATTTTCCCCTCTGTATTAGTTATGCTATATACTATTCGAAATTGTTTGTTTAAAATAGTAGGTGTAAGTGCTCTTTTGTAGCTTTACTCCATGATAGTATTATACATGCTCTTCTCAATGTAATGTAACCGCCTCATTGTAATAGGCGATGAACATTGTATGATGTTTATGCTGAATACAATAATTGAATTGAATTGAATTGAATTACGGTCGACACACTTCACGAATATGTTTGTATTACGGTCGATGCACTTCACGAATTGTGTTTGTATTACGGTCGACACACTTCACGAAATGTGTTTGTATTACGGTCGACACACTTCACGAACTGTGTTTGTATTACGGTCGACACACTTCACGAACTGTGTTTGTATTACGGTCGATGCACTTCACGAATTGTGTTCGTATTACGGGCGACACACTTCACGAACTGTGTTTGTATAAAGGTCGACAAACTTCACGAACTGTGTTTGTATTACGGTCGACACACTTCAATAACTGTGTTTGTATTACGGTCGACACAATTCACGAACTGTGTTTGTATTACGGTCGACACACTTCACGAACTGTGTTTGTATTACGGCCGACACACTTCACGAACTATGTTTGTATTACGGTCGACACAATTCACGAAATGCCAGGTATGAGAAGGGGACTGTAAAGTGTGTGGATCAGATTTTATTCTACTATTCCACAAACGCAGTCGGTTTGTTACTATTCCACAAACGCAGTTGGTTTGTTACTATTCCACAAACGCTGTCGGTTTGTTACTATTCCAGTCGGTTTGTTACTATTCCACAAAGGCAGTTGGTTTGTATCTATTCCACAAACGCATTTGGTTTGTTACTATTTCACAAACGCATTTGGTTTGTTGCTAGATTTAAGAGACACACGACGACAATCTTGATTTGTACTAATCCCGGTGTTCCGTTACTTTTTTCTACATAACTTGCATATTTGCAAATCATGATTAATTATTATAACTATTCGACTAGTTTACTATATGTTCATTATATAACAACAATGATATATTGAAACAAATCATATATTATTATATACAAGTAAGTTTAAAGTGAAAATGATACTGGATTGCAATTGTAAAGCTAAATTGAAAAAAAAAGGTTGCCGTGTGTGTCTCATTTGTTGTTAAAACACATTGCTGGAGATATTTCGATAATTGTCTCGCAAACATCTCTATATTTAAGTAATACTTCGTGTAATGTGTTTACATTCGAATGAATTTTGGAAATCATCGTAACCAAAATTTGAACCTGACGTTATGCTATTGTACATAAAGGACTATTACTTATATAATGGGAGCATTGAATAATAACATATTTATTTTAAGTATCTCATATGTCATTATTGCGGCCGGGTATAAAGGTTTGTTTATGTAATATGTATATATATATGTGTAACTTTTATATGTGACACTCTAATAAAATATTAAATTCTATACTGACTAGTTTCTCTTCAAAATACAATGCATGGCCACCTATTGCCTTCATCATTATATTTTTAATATCCTACCAAATCAGAACTTAGCAATAGTTTAATTTTAATTATAGCATTATAGTAACGATTATTATTGAAATCGTTTTTAACCAAGGCAGGCTCCGATAATTATCATCGCTGTAAGTATTTATCAGATATAATTAACGATAATTAGTGTCGTGTGCCAACTGTCATAAAGCCACACGCTTCCGTCGGACCGGAAGTCATTATATTAATTATCAAACCACGTGACTCTTGATTAAATCAGGTTGGTAATATATAAGTAGGTAAATCACTGACCAGAGCATTGACTCCTCATATTCTTCATGATCCAATCATCGACATTAGTTCTCCTTACACTACCAACTTTGTGATCTGATAATGGACATTAGTTCTCCTTACACTACCAACTTTGTGATATGATCATCGACATTAGTTCTCCTTACACTACCAACTTTGTGATCTGATCATCGACATTAGTTCTCCTTACAGTACCAAATTGGTGATATGATCATCGACATCAGTTCTCCTTACACTACCAACTTTGTGATCTGATCATCGACGTAAGTCTCCTTACAGTACCAACTTTGTTATCTGATCATCGACATCAGTTCTCCTTAAACTACCAACGTTGTGATCTGATCATCGACATTAGTTCTCCTTACACTACTAACTGTGTGATATGATCATCGACATTAGGTCTCCTTACACTACCAACTTTGTGATCTGATCATCGACATCTGTTCTCCTTACACTACCAACTTTGTGATCTGATCGTCGACATTAGTTCTCCTTACATTACCAACTTTGTTATCTGATCATCGACATAAGTTCTCCTTACACTACCAACTTTGTATTATTCAACATCTGTTTTGAAAAGAGAATAGTATCAACCAGCAATATGGTAAGTGCCGTTCACTTCACTATAGTAAACTTAAATGGACACATGTGATAGATATTGGTATGAACGTTGTTTAAATTCATGTAAGTGATACATGTATATATTCAAGAACAATTAATGTGAATTTGATGTGTTTGGTAATTTTCTAATTATTCGCCGACGTTATTCAATACACCAGCATTGCTTATATCGAACAGTTGTGTGCATTGATGGTGATTTTATGATTATTAAATTTCATTTCTATAAAGAGAGACAAGTGTTTATAATGTTCAGTATTATGATATTCTACAATTGTTTATGTTCAAATTGTCTGTCTTCGCTGTTTAATGTGTTTGTTGTAATTTGTGTCTGAATGCTCTGTTTTGCCATTTCTAGACACGTGATTATCGTGTTGGTTGAGGTGGTTGAGTTTCTCTAAGTAATAGATAGAGTCTGGTCTCAGCGAGTTGGCCTATTTAAACACCGAGATGGACGTAGCTTTAGTTACCCTAAATTAAACGAGTTAATGCTCTGCATTCATCAAAGGAAATGTCACCGACCATGCTACAATAAAAATAAATGTACATGCTACAGTTTACCTTCATCACTCACCTTGTTTTATCAATTAATTTCTCAGTGCATTATTAATATATAAAAGTATAACATTATTTACTGATTGTTTTTGCAGATTGATACTCCAAAGCCAAGACAGACCGTCAGTGTTATTTTGAATAACGAGACTGTCATCATCCATGATGTCACGAGGTACACAACTTGTGATGACGTAATCAAAATGTCGCTTCAAAAGTCTACACTTCCTGACGATACGTGTCGCTTTGCCTTGTTTGCATTTTCGGCCAGTGGTGTGGAGAAAGCGTTGTCTGAGAAAACCAAAATTCTGAAGGTATTACGATCTTTTGGAGTAGACGAGAACACGTCTACCCTTGTTATTAAACCAACTGACGGTGGCAAATCAAAGACGGCAGCTATACCACGTCCCAAAAAGAAGCTGCAGGGTTTGGGAGCATTGTTTATGAAAATCTCAAAGCGTCGCTTAGACAAGAAACATTCTTCTGTCGAGAATAATTTGAACAAAAGTAACAATGCTCTACAGATCAGCATGAAGGAACAAAACATTAAATCCGGTACTACATACAGTACCATGAACAATACAGATGCTCAGGTTTCGGGAAAATTAGAACTAATGCACCGTTATATCAATGACAGTATGACCTACATACAACAAGTCTCTGTCGGATGCTGTTCACTACTTACAAAAGAAGATGGACGCAGCCGTCTTCCAATGTCGCAAAGTTTCGGTAAAAGTGTCTTGAACAACGCCTTTATAAATGAATTTGAAGATGATTTTAAATCACAGGACGATGCGTTTGTTGACAGCATTTCGAGTATGGAGGACTCTGTAAGTTCTGTTCTAGATGATACAGTCATTCCGAAAGGAAGGGATCTATTTAATGGTTGTCTAATCGACGAGGACGATGAAGCCTTTGTCAGCGATTGTGATGATGATGAAAACGTTATGGGCAATGACAATGAGTGTAGCAGCATTTGCGATTTGGAAAGAAATATCTACGATGTCGATGCGGATGAGACAGTTGTTCACCTGAATACGATTAGAAACATTTTCAGTAACGATGGCGTACTTTCTCTTCCATCGTACGACGAAGCCATAGAGAGTTTCATGAACACCTTATTGAAATGTTCTGATGACGAGACCAGTGATGAAGGGCTGAGTTCCATGGGAAGTGACGTGCATGTGTATGGGACTGGTGCACGTGTCAGAATATCGGAATGATTTGTGATTAAAGTAACAATTTAAGAATAATGCATCAGATATTATTTAGAAGGAAGTATGTCGAGTTCAAATAAATGCATGTTTCTTCCAGTTTTGAGTGTATTTTTTAATTTGAATTTGCTTTTAATCATGTGCTATATTGTTACTGATATATTTGTGTTTGTTTTTGTCAAAGGCATTAATGATATGTAAATAAATGTATGCATAACAATGATTTTAACTTTCTCGATTTTCCCACACTAAATATATGTAGAAACACTATGTCCAGTACATTCAATATATAGCTCCTGCTATGTCCATTACATGCAATATATAGCTCCTGCTATGTCCATTACATGCAATATATAGCTCCTGCTCACCGGCGATCCTAATAAGTCTATTTAATGTGAGATCGGGTTTTGATTATTGATTTCGCACGAGTGCCACCTAATTATTAATTTGGGATCATCACATGCCAGTTTACATACATATTTACATCAAATTCCTGTCCATACTATTATCAGTGTGACACAATAACATGTGCCATACAATCGCATTTCCATGATCATTAATGGCATATGATCATCACAGCCTTGTTATAGCGGTTATCATCACTTGATCATCACCATCTCGTTATGGCTGTATTCATCACATGATCATCACCACCTCGTTATGGCTGTTATCATTACATGATCATCACCGCCTCATTATGGCTGTTATCATCACATGATTACATGATAATCTCCGCCTCGTTATGACTGTTATCATCACTTGCTCATCACCGCCTCGTTATGGCTGTAATCATCACATAATCATCACCGCCTCGTGGTGGCTGTAATCATCACATGATCATCACCGCCTCGTTATGGCTGTTATCATCACATGATCACCACAGCCTCGTCATGGCTGTTATCATCACATGATGAACACCGCCTCGTTATGGTTGTTATTATCACAAGATCATCACCGCCTCGTTATGGCTGTTATCATCACATGATCATCACCGCCTCGTTATGGCTGGTATCATCACATGATCATCACCTCCTTGGTATGGCAGCTGTTATCAACATATGATCATCACAGCCTCGTTATGGCTGTTATCATCAAATGATCATCACCGCCTCGGTATGGTTGTTATTACCACATGATCATCACCGCCTCGTTATGGTTTTATTATCACATGATCATCACAGCCTCGTTATGGCTGTTAATATCACATGATCATCACAAGCCTCGTTATGGCTGTTATCATCGCATGATCATCGCCGCCTCGTTATGGCTGTTATCATCACATGATCATCACCGCCTCGTTATGGCTATTATTATCACATGATCATCACCGCTTCGTTATGGATGTTATCATCACATGATCATCACCGCCTCGTTATGACTGTTATCATCACATGATTATATGATAATCTCCGCCTCGTTATAGCTGTTATCATTACATGATCATCACCGCCTCATTATGGCTGTTATCATCACATGATAACATGATAATCTCCGCCTCGTTATGGCTGTTATCATCACTTGCTCATCACCGCCTCGTTATGGCTGTAATCATCATATAATCATCACCGCCTCGTTGTGGCTGTAATCATCACATGATCATCACCGCCTCGTTATGGCTGTTATCATCACATGATCACCACAGCCTCGTCATAGCTGTTATCATCACATGATCATCACCGCCTCGTTATGGTTGTTATTATCACATGATCATCACCGCCTCGTTATGGCTGTTATCATCACATGATCATCACCTCCTTGGTATGGCAGCTGTTATTAACATATGATCATCACAGCCTCGTTATGGCTGTTATCATCAAATGATCATCACCGCCTCGGTATGGTTGTTATAACCACATGATCATCACCGCCTCGTTATGGTTTTATTATCACATGATCATCACAGCCTCGTTATGGCTGTTAATATCACATGATCATCACAGCCTCGTTATGGCTGTTATCATCGCATGATCATCGCCGCCTCGTTATGGCTGTTATCATCACATGATCATCACCGCCTCGTTATGGCTATTATTATCACATGATCATCACCGCTTCGTTATGGATGTTATCATCACATGATTGTATGATAATCTCCGCCTCGTTATGGCTGTTATCATCATATTATCATCACCGCCTCGTTATGGCGTTTGTCATCACTTGATCATAACCGCCTCGTTATGACTGTTATCATCACATGATTGTATGATAATCTCCGCCTCGTTATGGCTGTTATCATCATATTATCATCACCGCCTCGTTATGGCGTTTGTCATCACTTGATCATCACTTCCTCGTTATTGCCCATGATCATCACCAACTCGTTATGGTTGTTATTATCACATGATCATCACCGCCTCGTTTTGGTTGTTATTATCACATGATAATCACCGGCTCGTTATGGTTGTTATTATCACATGATCATCACCGCCTCGTTATGGTTGTTATTATCACATGATCATCACCGTCTCGTTTTGGTTGTTATTATCACATGATAATCACCGCCTCGTTATTACTGTTGGCATCACATGATCATCACCGCCTCGTTATTTATGTTGTCATCACTTGATCATCACAGCCTCGTTATGGTTTTTATTATCACATGATCATCACCGCCTCGCCATGGCGTTTGTCATCACTTGATCATCACCGCCTCGTTATTACTGTTGTCATCACATGATCATCACCGCCTCGTTATGGATGTTGTCATAACATGATAATCGCCGCCTCGTTATGTATTTTATCATCGCATTTATACTCATCACTATTCTAAAACACATTAGTGTTACTTGTAAAAAGTAACAAGAAATGAAGCATAACCAGCAACAACTATTTTAAAATATAATAAATAATTTATTCAAATATTACCATGACTACAATAAAACATATTCACTAACAGAATACACATTAAGATGCAGTATTTCTTCAAAATAAAGTCCAAATAATATTGACAAGTGTCCATTTAATCTAGATTGTCAAGTGTACCTTTAATCCAACTTTAGATTATGTCTTGCGATAATTCATATAATCCGATGTCACTTGTATTATAGATGAGCATAATCATTTGAATCCTCTTTTAATATTTTTAATTCAAAGCATTCAATATTTTTACTTTATACTGAATGTGAAGTAAATACTGACCCAGATACTGAACTAATAACAACCCCAAGAGGTGGTATTTATACTGTCATAGAAAGTCATAGAACATCATATAAACTGTTTAATATAAACAAGTTATATTGCAATAACCTTGCAAGACAGTCATATGATGTATCACATCATAAACACAAAAACATCATGTGATGTCAATTGTAAACAACAATATTGTATTTACTCATCCAGAAATTTCTATATGTTACTAATTATAAATGAATGGCCTTGGATGCCACAATATCATGTTACCTTTGTTCCTTAAACTAATTATTAGACATTATGTGAGAACCACTATACAAGTGAATATATACTGTTGTTTTAAAAGATATTTATAAAAAAAAACAGTACACATTACGTTTATATATAAAGTGTATTGTCTTAAAAGCGATGAATTTGAAGTTTTTATATCGTAGTTCTTAGGCGATTTGCTACTATTGCGTATGAATACTGATTTGACTTAAAAAAAAATCGTAGTAAATAAGCCACGCCTCTGTATTCGTACTTTAACACCCGTAGCGTAATTGTGTTCGAACTACAATCAAAATGATACAACTTATACAAAATAAAATAAAAATGTAATAAATAGGATATTACAAATGTAATGAACAGATTATTTAACTGCTCTGTTCGATTATTAGGAATTGCTTCACTCGATGGAAAGCTATTGTTTTTTCGCTCGCATCCGCTCTCTGGTGAAAGAAAACATACCCTTGCCATCGGTTAAGGATTTCCTAATAATCTCTGTTTAATTATCACGATCCTCCAGAATATATTTAACTAATAAAGAAAATAGACAAGACATGTTTAAACTGTATTATAATTTCAGTAGCTGGTGTTACCAGTTACACACGTGCCACGTGCCCCACACCCATGTTTCGATGTCCTATACACACGAACCACTAGCCCCTCCATTCCAGGTTTCCAAATGAAATACACAAGTCCAACGTGCCGCAGATACACATTTACCATGCGTACGCTCCAAGTTCCAGTACCAGATACACACTACTTGCATATTCACCCCCAAGTGTCTATATCAGATAAACAAGTTCCACGTGTCCACTACACACGTTTCACTATCGGATACACACGTACCACGTGCCCATCCCAGTTTTGGTATCAGATACACGTGAACACGTTTCCCCTAATTTTCCGTATCAGATACACACCTACAACCACCCCCGTCCCCAACAAAGTTTCAGTGTTAGATAGGTGGGGAGAAGGGTGAGGGTGTTCAAAAGTTCAAAAGTTCAAAAGCCCGCTGCAGTCTTTTACAAAATGTGTATTACGTGACTTTCAACTTAATACCTACCGTTTAAAACAGACTAAAATTCTGTATTTGCCATTGTATTGATTTCTCATTTATACAAACAGTTAAACAGTATATTATTTAAAAAATGTAACTTGTATAATAGATAATTTAAAAAAGCGACACTATATTGTGCATGATATTGTGCATGATATTGTGCATGATATTGTGTTAAAATGTCCTTTCCTATAGAGTCATTTTATCAGTTCTGTAGTCTGCAAACCCGAATATTTTCGCTCAAATAGTAAATCCAATGACCGCAGTATCTACGGTTTTGCATTTAAAGTATCAATCAAATATGTAGACAAATAAATGTTGAATTACCCGGACTGAAATATCTAGGACAGAAATATTATACATTTGTTTCAACATTACCTATTATATTTCAGTTAAACAAACATACTTTTCAACTATCGGTTTGGATGGTTAATACTAGATGTATACATTTAGTTGCTATTGTGACTGTTGCGCTATAGAGATGCTTACACAGCGTGCACTGAACGACTGTATAATCTAAATAATTATGCATTTGCGATGTTATATAGTACACATATTCGGTAGAAATATCAGTTATACCAGTTATCATACCGCCATCTTGTGTCACGTGCTTCAAACTTCCGGAATGAGCAGGAAGCGCGTGCTGGTCAGTCGTATACATAGGATAAGATCAACGGTTGAATACAATTTACACGTGTTTAGTTGTTTCAATTGCAATTATGTCATGTTCATTAGCGGATGACAAGATAATAACACAGGTGCCTACTGCGTCTTCTGTTCCGATTTAACTTTAGAAAAAAAGTTTTCAGATAATTGTATGCATTATTTCATTTACTAGTATACTAAAACGAAACTTTAGTAAATAAATTTAAAAACATTTATTATCTGTGTATTTATTATAGCATTTATTTGAAAAAACGAAAAGTAGTGCGATATTTATGTCTTCGCATTATAGGAGATCTTACACAGTGTCTGTTTAATATTAAATTTATTAAAGGAGGTGAATACAACTAGAAGTAGTATTTTCTATATTTTTGAATTTTAATGAAGGCGATTTATATTCTGATACAGACTGAGGCTGTATCGATAGAAAAAAATAAACAAATCCCGAAGCCAGATCATTTACCTGTATTATACAACATTTTTTTATTGAAAAAATTAGCAATTTTGTTTCGATTTCTAACATGACTGACAATAACATACATACTCTTTTAGCAAGATTTGTTCAGGGTTCGCTATATTGCGTCTGTACATCAAAGTACTCAAAGTACCCAAGGACAACAAAGTCATTCGGAGCCAGAAACAATAAAATCGCTAAATACTTGTTGTTTCATCAATACCGATGGAGATGTATATAGTTTAGTTTAAATGTCGTGTTCACGAGACATTATACAACTCCAAGGTACCGTTCATTGTAACAAATAGTGAATCATTGTATGATTATATTAATTTTGCGCCTGCCATATAATGTACATAATCTACACGGATATGTATCATGTCATCTGTTTACTAAAACATATTAAATGCAATTTACCAAATAAAGCACGCGTTATTACATTCAGACATGTCCAAACCTCTGATCTTATCGCACAGCCGCCAGCGGAAAAACAAGCCCAGTTTCCTCATGCGTCCGGAAGTCAGAGTCACGTGACACAAGATGGCGAAATAATTGTGGACAATTATACCGTAGAAAATAGTGTATATAGTCAGCTAGTTACAATTACTATTACATTCGAGTCTTACATAGCTTGCAACTACATACATCCACAGGCGCATAGAACATTCTTTATAAAAGAACATAAGTCATATACATCAAGGAAATCGGACCATTAATTAGTTAAAGGTAATACATACATTTCAAAAATATATTTGTGTGTACTCAATATGCATTCTTCGATATCACTTCAGATGTAAGAGACAATTTATGTTATAAAACACGTTACATTTTATGTTACTGATATGTCATTCCATAATATATTCCTATCACTGATATGTCATTCCATAATATATTCCTATCACTGATATGTCATTCCATAATATATTCCTATCACTGATATGTCATTCCATAATATATTCCTATCACTGATATGTCATTCCATAATATATTCCTATCACTGATATGTCATTCCATAATATAGTCCTATCATCATGATCCTGTCTTTAGGAACATGTTTCAAAAAGATTGACATCTAACATGTAAAAGTCGGAAAGATTGCGGGCGATTATAAAGATTATAAAATATATCTAAGATAAAATATTTTATAATAAAGCGATATTTATTCATGATAGATCACCAAAAGCAAGCCGCGCATTTTTTAAGGCTATAAAATAATCTACTTCGGTAACAAAAATGTAGATTGAATCTTGTGCATATCTGTGGATTGTAATCAAAGAGGAGGGGCATTGATATTATTTGATAATGTAGCGTGTGACTTGAGACATGCCTGAAGCATCCGTGTTCATATATATACCGACTGGTCAAATGGCTTGCAACTCATTGTAAACAAATGTCTGGTATTAAATATATGGTGATATAGTAAACTTAAAGAGTTTAATTTGGTATGTATCATATTATGTTTTTTTCTGGCGTGTAAGAGAATGACTGATTGACTATATTTTCTACATCTTTAAACTCAGATGTATAAATGAGTTCCTTTGAACACGTTGAGAAATTGCGTTTAAGAATGTTAGTATTCGTATTATTGTTAAACAGAGACACGCAGCACTGTACTATTGTCTTCAGTTATGACGTCATTATTTTATTATGAATTTCAATCTTTACAGATGAGGATTCAAGACGCTCGTAAACACGATATTTCAGTAAGCTTTGACGGAAAGAGTATTATGTTAAACGTCACAAGGTATACAACTTGTGATGACGTAATAAACATGATTGCGTTGAAGACTGGTGTATCGGAATCCAAGTCAAAGTCATTTGCTGTATTTGAAAGAACGTCAGATTTGGACAGAATGTTGTCAAACAAGGCCCGTGTACTGAAAACATGGAAATCATGGGGATGTGAGACTAGAAGTTTTGATTTTGTTGTGAAATGCAGGGATGCAAGTTTGTCGCTGAAGAAAGGGTTTTGCAAAAAATCAGCCAGTGAGGCAGAAACCAACATAGATGCTTTGTTTATTCAACACTACAAAAGTAGAGACAGTTTTTTTGATTCAGCTGAACACAGCGACACACGTCTCAGTGACGGAGATTCTATAATGTCGTCTGATACTCACTGTAATATATCGGGTGATATACGAGATCACAAGTGCAATAAGCTAGGAAATATGGCATTCTCTTTGGATAAAACCAAACACACCGAGAGGAAAAAGGTTAAACCAGAAGCACAGAGCAGATCGGGTAAAACATTTGGCAAACGAGCGTTATTGACACGATATTTCAAAGATCTGCTTTTTCACAACAAACGGAAAGAAAATCCTTCGTTATTTCCGGTCAGAGAGCGAGGTGATGGCGCTGAAGAAACAGAATCCTTCAACTACCGAAAAAGGAATGAAGAATCAAATGGAGTTCATTTAGAATCACCACAGTTTGACAATTTAAAAGAAAAATGCAAATATTATTGGGAGAATAATTATCATTCCGATTCTGATTCGGATAGTGACGTCACAGACGATCTGTGCGGTGACATATCTGAAAATGAATGCAGTGATCTTGATGAAACGGTGCGATGTCGTCTGGATACAGCGTTCATCAAGTCATCACGTGACTCTGAAAGTGACGAAGGTATTGACGTCACAAGTAACTTCTCCGACGATCTGAACACTGCTTTTGTCGGTAACTTAAAAAACGCTTGTACAACAGAAGAAAACATCACAATAAATACAGACGACTCCCTGCAGAGTGCAGCTATATCTGAACTAGAAACAAACATTTCCAAAGACGATTTTGTTAGGAAAATGTTTCGTCGTGACTTGAATGCAAGCATGATGTCACAAGATGACGAAATGGACAGCTTCATGATGACAATGATTGAATCGCCGTAATATAGTACTATAACGAAAGTATGTTATATCAGGTGTAAAGAGCAAGACCAGCGACGATTAGATATTTGTAGAAATGTGCTACTCAATTATAATAGCTATGTAATATAATAAGTGCGATTCTTTATAATTGTAGTTAACGTATAGAAATCTACATTAATTTATATATAAAATAGTTACTATGTGCTATATTGTTTTTTTAATAAATAATATACAAATCTACATATCGCGTCTCTTTGCATTTTGTTCATTACACCCATCATGGAACAATTAATTATAACATATTGTTTTAGTTTATCTGTGTATATACGATTTTATCCCAGAACTTGCGGTGTGGGAGCGCCATGATACACTAGAGAATGAAGGTCGAATCATCGTTCGGTCTTTATCGTCCAACTCGGTACGCATCGGAATTGTATCGTCAATTTCCGCAAACGGTTAAAACACAGGGTAGCGGAAATCGACGAGGTATTTCCGTTGTTTGGTGTCGTACGGAGAAGACCAAGTGATCCTACGACACCGTTATATATAGCCATCTACATTAATAAATGTTCCTTATGAGGCATTGGAATTATGCGATAAATAGAATCTCAAGCTCGTGCCTATTTAATATTGAGTTTATCAACTCATATATGATATGCAGAAACGAACAACGGTTAGAAAAAAGAATAGGTCCACTGTGTCCACTGTGTCCACTGTGTCCTCTGTGTGGTCAAGAAATGTCATAAAAGTAGATATAAAGTCGAACAGGAAATGTTGAATTCAAGGACCACAGTCAACCAAAAACACGCACAGAAACAAACAATAATTACAAAGATGATTAAAAAGCAAGATACGACAGCACAAAAATAAAAGGGTTGACAACAGGGATACCGCATTGGAACAGTCAATGGCATAATAGGCCACTGGTGGGAGATGTCAAACCAGGTTCTAGGTTGCACAAGGATCTAAGTTGGTAAATCACATTATCATAGACGTCAGGTTGTGATAGATCTTGTCATAGAAGACTAATAATAGTTAAAACAAATTCGATAACCTAGCCAATGAGAACCCTCATTCAACAATTTGAACATTCGCAACATCTCGTACACTTCTTCGAAGCGTTACTCGAATGTAATGTATTATTGGCTACGTCGTACTAGCACGACACGCATCAGATTCCAAATAAACGATTTTTCATTCAAAACCAAAGTTATCTTCAAGGTTTTGCAATGTCATTTAGCCGATTGCTCCATCTGCATTTTATTTACATGAAAGCAGTGATAAAACATTCATTTGTATTCAAATAACAAACATGCAACGATAATCATACATCGACAAGTGTGGTAACCGGCTATATTGTTTACATATCAACAGCGAAGCATCAGTGCATTTTTTCTGTGTAAAAAGCTTTCCCACACAACTTACTGGAGTTATTCGCCTGTAGTTATTAACCACGTCTTTATCACCTCGCTTGTGCAAGGAGATTATAAAACCTTCAGTCCATTCATCCGGAAAATATCCTGAATCAAATATTATGTTAAAAATGTCAGTCACAGTATATGCCTAGATAACATGTCGCAAGTTGCGATAAAGTATTCATTTTTTGTTTTTGTTTTTGTTTAAGGCACAAATTGCAGATTCAACTTCGCTTACAGAAATCTGTTTAATCGAGTTCTTCAAATATTTCATCGCCATCATTACAATTACGATTATTATTGAAATATTCAGCTTCATCTGAAACTGACATTCAAAAATTCATCCATAAAAATATCAGGATTGTTGTTTTCTTTTAATAAAAAGTTTTCAAAACTCACGTGATTTAGTATGGCGCTTTTTTTTCTAATTCTTTCATGTTTAAATTTGTACGATCGTTTCTTTTTTTCTGAATTAATTTCTTGTAAATCAATTTAGTATTAATTAGCCAGTAACATCCTATTTCCGCCCGACTTGTTTCTGTTAAAGTTGATTAATGCCTCTTTGTAACGTGTTTTAGCAAGAACATATTCATATTCGAAGCATTTATTAGTATCGCTATTGTGTATTTGATAAGGCGACCTCAAAATCTTCCGTTTTTTAAAATGTGGATCCACAACATCTCGTATTGTATTGTAAATTGTATTATAAGAGTATTACTATTATTCGTATCATGTTTGATTACATTATCAAGATAATTATTGAAAAGTGGTAATTTACTTATTATACCACTACGAAATAGTTCTTTATATGTATTGTCCCACTTCGTAGTGTCAAGGTTTATTGTGTTACTTTTACAGTTATGGCTATTACACTTAATAACAATAACAAACGCATGGTCATTGAATTCATTGAAGTCTCCTATTTAAACCTCACTCATCATCGAAAACCTCCATTCTATCAATAAAAGATACGCTACACCCGTTTCTATTTACATACGTTGCAGTACCCACGCCGTAATCATGCCCTAACCTACCATTGGCTACCTACCTTACAAAGATCAAGTAATTTGGTTCCCTGTGCATTTATTGGCGAGTTATACACACGAGGCGTGATCCCGAAGAATGACGGGCTTGACCGAGTTGTTATACACACGAGGCGTGATCCCGAAGAATGACGGGTTTAACCGAGTTGTTATACACAGGAGACGTGATCCCGAAGAATGAAGGGCTTGACCGAGTTGTTATACACACGAGGCGTGATCCCGAAGAATGAAGGGCTTGACCGAGTTGTTATACACACGAGGCGTGATTCCGAAGAATTATTTAATGATTGCTATTTATATAATATATATATGTAATTAAAATGTAATCAAATATTTAAGACTAAGATTTCAGTAAAATACGTATTGAATGTAAAATCGATATGTGTTTTGTCATGTTCATTAACGGTTAACATTATCACCCTGTATTGTGCCAAGTGCTACTTGAGTGGTGACAGAAAACAATGATCGTGGCTCCAGTGGTAAATGGAGTGTTTACAATAGAATTTGCAACAACTCTCTGTGCCGCAGGTGAGAAGGTTCTAAGCCCATCCTGCTTATTTGTATTTAGATGTAAATGGAGAGTGGGTCTGGAATGTTCATTCCTGTCAGCGCCATATAACCTTTTTGTGTTGGTGCGCCGTAAAACCCGAATTCAACTCAACTCTATATTAGTATGCCTCTTCCTCAGCTGTACTACTATTACTGTATGCTGTCGTTCTGTTTGTTATTGTCTTTGGTATCAACCCTGTAATTTGCAGTTTTACAAATAACAGAACTGATTGAATTGATCGACCAAAATCCCATGAATAATATCATGTTTTACTCAAAATGAATGTATATACTACGAAGCAGACTGGCTAAGTCATTTTGTTTGTCAATGTTTATATTATTAGAGACAACTCAAGCTATCATCAAATAAAATAGTCTGCATTAATTCCCCTTTGAATTATTGGTTTCAAACATAAGTGGTTCCGATCTATTCAGAAATGTTTTGGATTTTAAGATGTTATTTTTATTCTGATTGCAAAATATTAAAACAAATATAACAACTGGGACGACAGCAAGTCTAACTACAAAGACGCCGATGTCATTTTGAGTGACACCGGCATTGCGAGCACTTTTGAAAGAATAATTTATGACGAGCACTTTGACAACATTGTTGTTAACTTAAATGAGGTAAGTAACGATTTTAACCAAACAGAGCAGACCCAAGACGTTTTACGAACGTGTTCATCAATAATAACGATGAGGATTACAAAGTATTTAGTTTTTAAGGAAATATCTCTTATGTAAGTTTGATATGTGCGTTATGTTTGCTTTATATGCGCTTTATATGTACTTTATATGTCCTTTATATGTGTTTTTGTGAGTTTTATAGGAGCTTTATATGTGCTTTGTGTGACTTATGCGCACTTTATATGTTTTTTGTGTGTGCCCTATATATGCTTTATATGTTCTTTATATGTGTTTTATATGTGTTTAATATATGTTGTGTGTCTATTTTAATATTACGTTTTGACTGTGCTTTATATATGCTTTACATACGCCGCTTCATGTGTGATTTGAATGTGCTTTATATACGCCTTATGTGTACTTTGGCTTTGTATCTCCCTTTTATGTGCTTTATATTTGCTATATATGTGCTTTGTATGTATCTCATATGTGCTCTGTATATATGTACGTTATATTTACTTTATATGTCATTAAATGTGCTTTATATGTATTATAGACATGCTTAATGTGGGCTTTACGTATGTTTTAGATGCCTCAAATGTGCTTGTATTTTTTATGTACTTTATATCTATTTTGAGTGTGCTTTATATGGGCCTTGTATTCACTTCGTATGCATTTTAAATGTGTTCTATTTCCGCTTTAAATCTGCTTTTTATGTGCTTATGTTGTGCCTTAGACTGGCTTTGTATATGCTTTATGTGCTGCTTTGTATGTGCTTTGTATGTGCTTTGTATGTGCTTTGTATGTGCTTTGTATGAACTTTGTATGTGCTTTGTATGTGCTTGTATTGTGCCTTAGACTTTGTATATGCTTTATTTGCTGCTTTGTATGTGCTTTGTATGTGCTTTGTATGTGCTTTGCATGTGCTTTGTATGTGCTTTGTATGAGCTTTGTATTTGATTTGTATGTGTTTGTATTGTGCCTTAGACTGGCTTTGTATATGCTTTATGTGCTGCTTTGTATGTGCTTTGTATGTGCTTTGTATGTGATTTGTATGTGCTTTGTATGTGCTTTGTATGTGCTTTGTATGTGCTTTGTATGAGCTTTGTATGTGCTTTGTATGTGCTTTGTATGTGCTTTGTATGTGCTTTGTATGTGCTTTGTATGTGCTTTGTATGTGGTTTGTATGTGGTTTGTATGTGCTTTGTATGTGCTTTGTATGTGCTTTGTATGTGCTTTGTATGAGCTTTGTATGTGCTTGTATTGTGCCTTAGACTGGCTTTGTATATGTTTTATGTGCTGCTTTGTATGAGCTTTGTATGTGCTTTGTATGTGCTTTGTATGTGCTTTGTATGTGCTTTGTATGAGCTTTATATGTGCTTTGTATGTGCTTTGTATGTGCTTTGTATGAGCTTTGTATGTGCTTTGTATGTGCTTTGTATGTGCTTTGTTTGTGCTTTGTATGAGCTTTGTATGAATTGTGTATGTGTTTTACACGTATTTTATATATGTGCTTTTATGAGAAAAAAAATAAATATATATAAACAATATTTGTTTAATCCATAATTTACAGTTTGAATTAAATCACATCTGTAATTAAGAAATTACAATACATGTGGAACATCCACACTCATGTATGCATATGTTATACATCCTTGATTCGTATTTTAAGGAAATAAGTTCAAGAAGGGATATCGACCGCAGAACTTATTGCTTTACTATTATAAGAAGTGATCAGTAACTGACATATCCATTCTCTGGTAGCTTCCTTCTATCTGCACGTGAGCATAAGTGTAACTAGCTCACTGTCGCGCAGCAACCCTTTTATTAGACAGCTTGTTTTCGCTGACTTTCCACTCTACATACACGGGATCACGCCTCGTGTGTATACACGGAGCTTATTTAGTTTAGTTTAAACTTATTTATTTTTACATCGATTGTAACGAAAGCTCTATGAATTTATTTGAATCACTCTCGATGTCTTCCTGGGTAGAACCAGTACTAAGCAATGCAGATAAAATGTCTTGCTCAGGGACACAACGCATATGGCAATGACGGGAATCGAACCCACGACTTTTGAATCATGGGTCCAACGCTCTACCACTAGACCACAGCGCTCCACCAGCTTATTTGAAAGTCTAACAAATTAAACCACCGTACTGTTATACTAATATCGAGCCAATACAGGACAGTACTGCAATACTAATATCGAGCCAATACAGGTCAGTACTGCAATACTAATATCGAGCCAATACAGGTCAGTACTGCAATACTAATATCGAGCCAATACAGGTCAGTACTGCAATACTAATATCGAGCCAATACAGGTCAGTACTGCAATACTAATATCGAGCCAATACAGGACAGTACTGCAATACTAATATCGAGCCAATACAGGTCAGTACTGTAATTCTAACATCAAGTTGATGAAGGACGATTAGGATATGAGGTATGTATTTGTAACCGGGTACAGGTAAATGGTTAATAGTCTATTCCTATCCGTATGTCCACTATAGCTCAGTGGTTTGTGCTCTGGTACGGTAAACCAGAGACCCTGGGTTCGAGTCCCGGCTGAGAAACGATGGTTTCACCACCTGTTATATTTGGGAGCTTGTCCGGGATCATTCTGAGAAACTCCAGCAGTGGTACTCCTGTATAATTAAAAATTCAGGGATGAATTTCAGTCTGGTGGGGGTGTTTGTAACCTGTAACCGGATACAATTAATGGTGAATAATCGATTTCCTAACCATATGTCCTCGATAGCTCAGTTTTTAGAGCGCTGGTACGTTCGACCAGAGACCCTGGGTTCGAGACCCGGTTGAGGAACGATTTTTTCACCACCTGGTATTTATTCATATATTCGACAATTTTATAGGTTATTGAATTTGAATGGCTAAATATTACTTGGAACGAGTTGTTTTGGCAAAGGACGACGAGCTTGCGCCAAAACAACGAGTTCCAAGTAATATTTAGCAATACAAATTCAATAACCTTTTTATTGTATACTGTCATATTGTTTTAGATCAATGTTAATTGTATGACTATCACTTTTCATTGTATTTGTGTTATTTTTATAGCTTTTGATGGAATTCATATATTGTCATTCAGTTTCATTTTGTGTGGATGATTGTTTTGCGCGAAAATGACGTCGACGTCGGATGACGTCATAAAAACCATCAAGCGATTTTCTCAAGTTTGTTTACCATTCGATAACGTTAAAAACAGTGGGTGAGTGACCATTTCAATTATTTAATCAATTTCTGCCATAAAAGGTTGAAAAAAAGCACGTATTTTTTTGTTGACACTATATGAAGGTTTCCCTTATTTTTATTTGAAAGAAGTTCCTTATTTCTATTTCGCGGCTCTTATCAAGCACGAGCAAAAGTTCCGGTGCAATATCAATGTGTGCAATATTATACAATTATGGACTTTTCAGCTGTTATACATGATGTGATATGCACCAAAAAAATCATTATTGACCGAGGCGATAGCCGAGGTCAATAATGATTTTTTGGTACATATCAACATCATGTATAACAGCTGAAAAGTCCATAACTGTTTTATTATATAACCCTCAATTTACAATTATATAAAATAGGTCAATATCAAAAAAACAATTATATAAAACAGGTCAATATCAAAAAAACAGGTCAATATCAAAAAAACAGGTCAATATCGCTAGATATTTTTTCTAAAAAAATACTTTTTAGCCAATGAAAACGCGTCTATTTATAGGTTATATAATAACGTAGAATATTGCACACTTAGCTCAATGCAAACTAAACGGGACAATATGAAAGTATACAATAATTGATAATATTAGCTTAAGGTATATATTCATGTGTATCGATATAGTAGGTTTCTATTCATACATTTGATAATAGTAGGGACTTATTCATAGTTTTGATAATAATAGGCAACTATTCATATATGCGATAATATTAGGTACCTATTCATATTTATTGTATACTTTCATTTTGTCCCGTTTAGTTTGCATTGAGCTAAGTGTGCAATATTCTACGATATTGCGCACATTGCACGGAACTTTTTCTCGCGCTTGCTAAGAGCCGCGAAAAAGAAATAAGGAACTACTTTCAACGGAATCCTGCCTATAGTGTCAACAAAAAAAACACGTGTTTTTGTTCAACCTTTTGTGGCAGAAATCGATAAAATAATTGAAATGGTCACTCACCCACTATTTTAACGTTATCGAATGGCAAACAAACGTTAGAAAATCGCTTGACGTTTTTAATGACGTCATCCGACGTCGACGTCGTTTTCGCGCAAAAAAGAATCATCCACACAAAGTGAAACTGAATGACATTATAGGAATTCCATCGAAAGCTATAAAAATAACACAAATATGATGAAAAGTAATAGTCATACAATTAGCATTGATCGAAAACAATATGAAAGTATACAATAAAAAGGTTATTGAATTTGTATGGCTAAATATTAGTTGGAACTCGTTGCTTTGGCGCAGGACGACTCGCAAGCTCGTCGTCCTTTGCCAAAACAACTCGTTCCAAATAATATTTAGCCATACAAATTCAATAACCTATAATATTAGGCATCTATTCTAATATGTGATTGTATTAGGCATCTATTCTAATATGTGATTGTATTAGGCATCTATTCTAATATGTGATTGTATTAGGCATCTATTCTAATATTTGATTGTATTAGGAAGACTACAGTTTGGCATTTGATTTTAGAATGCGACTGGACTTGTGATATTCATCTACTGGACTTGTGGTATTCATCTACCGGACTTGTGGTATTCATCTACTGGACTTGTGGTATTCATCTACTGGACTTGTGGTATTCATCTACTGGACTTGTGATATTCATCTGCTGGACTTGTGGTATTCATCTATTTTTTCTTTACGGCAGTAATACAACTGAAAGTTCTAATCCGTTACATATTAAACAGTCTTTTTATTAAATAAATAAATAAATATATTAGTACTAAAACAAAGGCGTTTGATCAATTATTAAATATCACGTTGTTCTGTTTATATATAGGCACGGATGGATACAGTATGCCAAGGCTACTGAAACATAGCAAATTTAAGAGTTCCATGGTTGGTTTAATGGACGAAAGTAAACGAGATAAGTCATGTATATTTGCATTTGATTTATTCATAAGTTATTGAACACCTATATAGCACACTGTCAAACAATATGTACATTAAGTTAAACCACATACGCAGACTCTAATAATATCATGTTAGATATTAGGTATAGCGCTGTGGTCTAGTGGTGTTGGACCCAGAACCGGGGCTTCTTCCCCGCCATGACCATATGTGTTGTGTCCCTGCTTAGTACTGATTATATCCAAGAAGGCATCGGAATAGATTAAAGTAAGTTCAGAGAGCCTTCCTTACAATCAAAAAACTAAAAACGTTTAAACTAATATCATGGAGTAAGTTGTAGAAAGAACAAATACATGATATACAAGAAAGAACGTTCTCATGATAAAATGAAAGTACAAACATCAGAAAGAACGCATACATGCTAAAAGAAAGAGCACATACTACGTGATAAAAAGAAAGAATAAATACGTGATATAAATACTAGACATTCATGTTATAGACATTTACTAGACATGTGGACATATCGACATTTACTAGACATGTGGACATATCGACATTTACTAGACATGTGAACATGTAAACATTTCTAGGCATTTATTAGACATTCATTAGACATGTGATCATATCGAAATTTACTAGGCATGTGAACATGTAAACACTAGGCATGTAAACATATAGACATTTACTAGAATGTAAACATATAGGCGTTACTAGACATGGGAACATATAGATATTTACTAGATAAGTAAACATATAGGCGTTACTAGACATGGGAACATATAGATATTTACTAGATAAGTAAACATATAGGCGTTACTAGACATGGGAACATATAGATATTTACTAGATAAGTAAACATAAAGACATTTACTAGAAATGTCATCATATAAACATGTACTAGTCATATGGACATATAGACATTTACTAGTCATATGGACATATAGACATTTACTAGTCATACGGACATATAGACATTTACTTTTTCACAAACAAGTTTGTGTCTTGATATATGCTTTTGTCATCATATAAACATGTACTAGTCATATGGACATATAAACATGTACTAGTCATATGGACATATAAACATGTACTAGTCATATGGACATATAGACATTTACTAGTCATATGGACATATAGACATTTACTAGTCATATGGACATATAGACATTTACTAGTCATATGGACATATAGACATTTACTTTTTCACAAACAAGTTTGTGTCTTGATATATGCTTTTGTCATCATATAAACATGTACTAGTCATATGGACATATAAACATGTACTAGTCATATGGACATATAGACATTTACTAGTCATATGGACATATAAACATGTACTAGTCATATGGACATATAGACATTTACTAGTCATATGGACATATAGACATTTACTAGTCATATGGACATATAGACATTTACTTTTTCACAAACAAGTTATGCTTTTTATCGATAACTCATAAGTCTAATGTATGCAGATTGCATGCATGAATAAAAACAGTGATATAGAGAATAATTTATTACATTACATTTTATATAATTTCAATAGCACTTTTAAAGATTGCATCCTCTATTTACGGCCGCAGTAAAGTTAGATTAGTTATAGTACTATATTAATTACGGCGATTCAACCATTGTCATCATGAAACTGTCCATTTCATCATCCTGTGACATCTTGCTTTCATTTACGTCACGACCAAACAATTCCTCACAAAATTATCGTTGGAAATGTTTGTTTCTAGTTCAGATATAGCTGCACCCTGCCCGAAGTCGTTTGTATTTATAGTTTTGTTTTCTTCCAATGTACAAACATTTTTAAAGTCGCCAACAAAGGAAATGTTCAGGACATCAGAGTAGTTACTTGTGACATCGATACCTTCGTTACTTTCAGAGTCACGCGATGACTTGACGAACGCTGTATCCAGACTACATCTCACCGTTTCATCAAGATCACTGCATTCATTGTCAGACATGACATCGCACAGATCGTCGGTGACGTCACTATCCGAATCAGAATCAGATCGACAATTATTCTCCCAATAATATTTGCATTTTTCTTTTTAACTTATCAAACTCTGGTAATCCTAAATGGACTCCATTTGTTTCTTCTCCCCTTTTTTGGTAGTTGAGGGATTCTGTTTCTTCAGCGCCATCTCCTCGCTCCCTAACAGGCAGCAGCGACGAATTGTGTTTCCTTTTGTTGTGAAAAAGCAGGTCACTGAGATATCGTGACAATAACGCTCGTTTGCCGCTTGTTTTACCCGATCTGCTGTTTGCTTCTGGTTTAGCTATTTCCTTTCCATGGCTGTGTTTAATTTTATCCAAAGAAAATGCCATATTTCATAGCTTATTGCACATATGAGCTCGTATATATCACCCGATATATTACACTAGCTAGCAGACGACAGAACAGAATCTCCGTCACTGAGACGTGTGCAGCTGCTAACCCCGTTCTTCAGAGACAAATTTGCATCCCTGCGTTTCACAACAAAATCAAAACTACTATTCTCATATCCCCGTTATTTCTATGTATTCAGTACACGGGTATTGTTTGACAACATTATGTCCAAATCAGACGTTCTTTCAAATACAGCAAATGTCTTCAACTTTGATTCTGAGACACCAGACTTCAACAAAATCATGTGTATTACGTCATAACATGTTCCGTGCTTTGTGACGTTTAACGTATTTATCTTCCCTTCAAAGCTGACCGAAATACCGTGTCTGCCAACTAGTATCTGTAAAGATAAATTGAAATTCATAAATAAAATAATGACAAATTAAGATACTAGTGGATTGCTGCACGTAACTGTTTCGAATCAAGACGATCGAGAAACACCATTTTTTAATGCAGTTTCTCAACATTGTGAAATGTATCAACATTTAAGTTCATACAGCTTTCGTTACAATCGATGTAAAATAAATAAATTTAAACAAACATTAAATATAATCAATCAGTGATTCTCTTACACGCCAGACAAACATGTAGACATACTTGAACATAATATGATACATATCAAATTAAACTGTTTAAGTTTACTATATCACAATGTATTAAGTTCAGACATTTGTTTAAAATGAGTTGCGACCTGTTGGTATATATATGAACACGGGAGCTTCAGGCATGTCTCAAGTCACACGCTACATTATCAAATAACATCAATGCCCCTCCATCTTTGATTACAATCCTCAGATATTGTCGAGATTCAATTACATTTTTGTTACCCCTGTAGATGATTGTATACTCTTGAAATATGCTCGGCCTGCTCATCAATACATATCTTATAATTATAAAAACATTTATCCTGGATATATTTTATAATCTTTATAATCGTTCGCAATCTTTGCAAATGCTGACTTTCATGATTTTAATTATTTTGAAGCATGTCCCTAAAGACACGATCAGAATATATTATGGATTGGCATATCAGTAATATAAAATATAACACGTGTTTGATAATGTATCGGTTGTTTCTGTGTTGAGATCACTAGAAAGAAGACATTCTGAATACACAAAAACATATTTTAGAAAAATGTTTATATTACCTTTAACTAAGTTATGATCCGATTTACTTGAGTATAAAGTATTTTCTTCTATAATATTCTTCTATTCGCCTGTGGATGTATGTAGTTGCAAGCTGTGAAAGACTCGAATGTAGAGATTGTATCCAGCTCAGTATATATACTATTCTCTACGGTATAATTGTCTACAATTATTCCGCCATCTTGTGTCACGTGCCTCTGACTTCCGGAAGTATGAACAAACTGGCTTTTTTTCCACTGGAGGGTGTGCGATAAAATCAAAGATTTAAAACTGTTTGAATGTAATAACGCGTGCTTGAGTCGGTAAATTGCAATTAATGTGTTATAGTAAACAGATGACATGATAAATATCCGTGTAGATTATGTAAAATATATGGCAGGCGCAAAAAGAATATAATGATAAAATAAAACACTATATGTTACAATGAACGTTACCTTGAAGTTGTATAAAGTCTCGTAAACACGAGATTTATATATTGAAGACGTATTTGTTTGTAAATATAAACAAATTATACATAATGCTGAGTATTTAACAACAGTTATTATTGAGTAATAATTGAAAGGTATGCTTAAGTTGTTGTTAAAATACTGCCCTGGATAATTAATAACGGACATCTCACTTTTTGAACTTTAATCCAGTTAGGCTAATATTTTGAAACTTGTGTTTGAAATACAGTTTTTAATATTTAATATACATTTAAAAGATGATTATTTAAGTTCTCAATTAAAGACTTGAGATGAAATTATGTGACAAACAATATAAACTATATACATCTCTATCGGTATTGTTGAAACAACAAATATTGATTCACGGATTTATTGTGTGTCTGTTTCTGAATGAATTGTTTGTCCTTGGGTACTTTGAGTACTTTGATGTACCGACGAAACAGCGAACCAGCGAAACAGCGAACCCAGAGCCAGTTTGGTTATTATGTATTTCCTAAAGAGCATGCATACTATTGTTAGAAAACGAAACAAACGGCGAGGTCATGCAATGTCACACTACTTTTTCGTTTTAGTTAATAAATGTAATAATACGGACACTGATAAGAAATTAAGTTTATTTACTAAAGTTTCGTTCTAGTATATAAATAAATACATAAATTTATAAGAACACATTTGTGCTTCTAAAGTTCAATCGGAACAGACGACACAGTAGGCCCATGTGTAATTATCTTGTCATCCGTTAACGGACATGCCTTAATTGCAATTGAAACAGCTAAACACGTGTACATTGTATTCAACCGTTAATCTTATATGTATACGACTGACCAACACGCGCTTCCTGCGCATTCCGGAAGTGCGAAGTACGTGACACAAGATGGTGGCATGATAAATGATAGCTGTACTGAAAATGCGTACTATACAACATGCATATATTTGGGTTAACGCTGTGTATTCCTTCTCCTTATACAGTTCTCTATAGCAATACAGTCACAAAAAACGTTTCAACGATCGTTATGGATGGCAAAGACTAGATATATATTCTATACATCTAGTCTTTGCCATCCATAACAATGTTTTTTGCTTAACTGAAATCTACTAGATAGTTCGAAACATTCTTTCAGTCCCAAAACATTTTCGTCCGCATAAATTCGGTTTTCGTTTGCGTTAATATGATATATATGTATTTTGGGGTTTCTGTTTTAAATTTTTTTTTTACCTCGAGTTGCAGCAGGACGACCCCAAAATACATATATAATAAACGGGATATGAAATGGTAGATACTTACTCAAGTTTGATTTTTTAAAATCTGAAAAACAAGTATGTACAAGAAATAAAATATGAAATGGTAGATACTTACTCAAGTTTGATTTTTTAAAATCTGAAAACAAGTATGTACAAAATATAATTTTTTTTAGGTGGGGATTCTGCTGTAAATTTTTTTTCGATCGAGATTTGATTTAACAACCTCAAAATACATATGAAAAACTCTTACCACAAGTTGCCGAAATAAACCGGTTCAGTGTTATATTTTGAGATATTTTAATAAAGTTGATTGTTATCATAAAGGATGACTGCAAACGAAAACGATAAAAGTAGAGAAAATAAAAATAAAAGAAACAGCTGGTATGTCTTTTTTACACCTGCTACAAGTGTAGTATAAAATGTTCATCTACCAAAGATATTTTTATCTACATGAAAGAATAAGCCGTAAAAGCATGGAACTCAAAAATAACCCTTGTATTACGTACAAACACCTGTAGTGTTATAGAAGATTGAGTTGTATTAAAAATCAAACGGGTCTGGTTCTTTCTTAAACAAACTTGGTCTAGGCGTCTCTACTGGAGCTGTTGCCTGTAGTTTAGGTGTCTTCGCTACATTTTTTTTGTTATCCCCAAAACTGATATAGCTGTCATTATACCCATATATATGAATGCAAATTTTTTAAAACCATCTACCGTTTTTCCTATCTCTTGCATGGAATATGTTTTTTTTTCTTCTTCCAAAACATCCTCCTGCTGTTCCAGCAACAAATCTATGTCATCTTTTTCTTCTCCTTGTTTTTCCAACAGACGGGAAAGAAGTTGCGTCTGTTTACGACTTTCTTCTGCTATGGTTTCCAGATAATACACCACATCTTCTGGTGTAGCTATTTCTTTTAATATTCTGTCACGTTCTATGTTGTCATGTGGTATAAGTTCGTCTGCCGTATATGGTTTTTCATCCTCTCTTATAATGTCCTCCCTTGTAATGTCCTCCCTTGTAATACGAGGGTTCCATATCTTTCTTAGTTCGTCATTTCCAATTCTATATCATTTCATTGCTTGGTTTGCAGATATTTGTCCACGTAGTTCACGAAGTTCTTCTATTTGTTCTTGTGTCAAGTATCCTCTTTTGTTTTCCATGTTTTTATATTATGATATATTTTAATATTTTTTTAAAATAAAATTAAAACACAACCAATTTTAGTATCGTTTATATGCAGTTGAAGACTGTTTGGTACCGTCTGTATATATTTTGACACCGTCTGGATATAGTTTGACATTGTTTAACATCGCCTGAGTATCATCTGAGTACCATCTATGTATCATTTGATATTGTCTGTATACAGTTAAAGACTGTTTGGCATCATCTGTGTGTAGTTGAAGATTGTTTGGAATCTTTTGTGTGTAGTTGAAGATTGTTTAGCATCGTCTGTATATATTTTGATATCGTCTGGGTATTGTTTGAGTATAGTCTGTATATATTTTGGCATGTTTTGTAATTGTTTAACATCGTCTGTGTGTATTTTGGGGCTATATGGGACTTATTTTGCTTGTAGCATTGCTTGTAGCAATTCTGTATGATAATCATGGCTAAAACATTGTTTGGTTATCAGTATGCTTAAAAGATAGATTCATAGGTTATTTTTGAGTTCCATGCTTTTACGGCTTATTCTTTCATGTAGATAAAAATATCTTTGGTAGATGAACATTTTATACTACACTTGTAGCAGGTTTAAAAAGACATACCAGCTGTTTCTTTTATTTTTATTTTCTCTACTTTTATCGTTTTCGTTTGCAGTCATCCTTTATGATAACAATCAACTTTATTAAAAAATCTCAAAATATAACTCTGAACCGGTTTATTTCGGCAACTTGTGGTAAGAGTTTTTCATATGTATTTTGAGGTTGTTAAATCAAATCTCGATTGAAAAGATTTTACAGCAGAATCCCCACCTAAAAAAATTCATATTTTGTACATACTTGTTTTCAGATTTTAAAAAATCAAACTTGAGTAAGTATCTACCATTTCATATTTTATTTCTTGTACATACTTGTTTTTCAGATTTTAAAAAATCAAACTTGAGTAAGTATCTACCATTTCATATTTTATTTCTTGTACATACTTGTTGTTCAGATTTTAAAAAATCAAACTTGAGTAAGTATCTACCATTTCATATCCCGTTTATTATATATGTATTTTGGGTTCGTCCTGCTGCAACTCGAGGTAAAAAAAAAAATTACAACAGAAACCCCAAAATACATATATATATATGTGATAGCGAGCAATGCGTACTGTTGACATTAGATTTTGAGTCGAAACTATTCAGTTGTGTAGTTTAATGTTATATATATACTGAAGCGAAAAAGAAACGCAACTCGGGAATTTCCGATATATATTGTATATAATGCACACTTAATTCCACATAATATTCCAAACAAATCCCAAGATGTTTTAAAAAAAATGTTGCAGTAAGTTAGAAAAAAAGACACAACTGTGATGTTGCAGACGTTTTAATCACAGTACACTTTGTAACAAGAAATTCATAAATGTTGAAGTTACTTTTTGAAAAATTAAACCATTTCAGTACTGTATTTAACGTAAAGAGTTTTCAAAATGTTGCATCATAAGTTTGCTCACATTCTTGAGCCGAACGCGTCCTCTGTCAATAATGAAACTTTGAAGGAATACTATTTGCTTTGTTATGTGTTGTTTTAGTCTTTTTTTCCAAAAGGAAAGGTATATGGTTACGTAAGGTAGCCATATACCATTCGCTTAACAGCAACATATTGTACATACAATATCATTACGTGGTTCGAGTATTAACGTTCATACCCCATCCAGCCCCTTCTCCAAGAAGCGAAAACGGGGTTGGCTGGGCTATGAAGTAAGATTTTAAATAAGGACACATATGTTAGGTGTCCGAACCTATCGTATTATATACCATGCAAACAATTGGGATCAAATGTTTTACTGTACACAAACAAAGTGATTCGGTCCTCATTTGCATGTATATTACACTAGTGTATTACGAGAAATAAGTCATGGCTTTATTACACTCCCAGAAGCGATGTTATGCGATCAATGTGTTTATGGCATGCACCAGTATAATCATACAATTTCACGAACTGACACATTCTAGGGAAACAGTTTTCCTTATTGATACTATACCGTCCTCGTAACACATTTTGCTGAGTATCCGAAATGTTAAACTTAAATATGCAACGCGTAGCCATGAATCAAAATCGACCATTTAATGGTAGCAAATGCTGGCCCCGCTATCGCCGATGTGTGGGTTTGGGGTGGGGGTGGCGTAGAGGTAACGTGTTGTTTCCATTTGTTAATACTTGAATTGTTGTATTGAATTCCATTATGTAGCCTTTTTCCGCCTATCATCTGACTTCTAAATATTTTACTTCACCTATTACTGTTCAGTATCGCAGTTGATCAAAACGAAAGACGTCACAACGGATTTAAATCCCGTAGTAAATATATTATGAATCAACTAAATCTTAGCTAACATCCTTTGACTTTTATCAGAAATGAAGCAGTAGTATGCAGAACGCTCGTGTGTTTACATGTCATGCTGTCTCTATCAAACGCTCGCACTCACGCATGCGTACGCACATTCGTACGGACACACACGCAAAGATATGCATCAAGTGCGCATGAACACACATACACACACACGTTATGAAAGAAATATAGCTTTACTATAAATGGCATGGAAAGGAAGACGCCGAAAATTATTTTATGCAATGTCCGTTATATTTAAATGAATGACTTCGTCTTTTCATGCTACCCGTCCGTTTTACCCGCTTAGCGTTCGTGTATTTTTATTTGGAAAATATAGTTATACGGATAAAGATAATAGCACTAGTTTTAATCAAGTTTGACGATACTAAACGATTTGATGACGACTGCAGTACATGTACACCATTATGACACCCTCTCAGGGCAAAACCCTACAACTACAGCATAATTCATTCCTTCTTGGTTATATCTTTCCTAGAACTGTATTCTATTTACACCTCTCTTCTTCTTTTTTTCCATTGAAACATGTATTTGAATATGTTGTGTTAATAATACTGCAATCTTGCAAATTGTTAATTATATGACTATGACGGGAAGGCCTTAATTACTGTTGGCAAAACTTATGGCCCAACGCTTTTGCTTGTATATAGAAGAAAAGCATACAATATATTGAAAAGTAAGTTTACTATAAGTTCGTGTGTATCTCATACTGCAAACTGGAGTGGGAGGGAGTGCGGGGTTGGGGCACGTGGTACGTGTGTATCTGATACTGAAACCTAGAGAGGGTGGGAACACACACATGGTACGTATGTATTTGGTACTGAAACTTGAATTAGTACGTGTGTATCTGATACTGAAACCTGGAATGGGGAGCACGTGGTACGTGTGTATCTAATACTGAAACCTGGAATGGGGGCACGTGGACGTGTGTATCTGATAGTGAAACCTAGAGTATGATGGGTGGCTCGCGGTACGTGTGTATCTGATACAGAACCTGGAATGGAGCGTACGTGGTACGTGAGTATCTGATACTGAAACCTAGAATGGGAGGAACGTGGAACGTGTGTATCTGATACTGAACCTGGAATGGGGCGCACGTTGTACGCGTGTATCTAAAACTGGAATTGGGGGGTGCAGGTGGTAGGTGTGTATCTGATACTGAAACCTAGAGTGGGTTGGGGGTCATATGGCACGTGTGTATTTGGTACTGAAACTTGAAGTAATTAGTGTGTATCTGATACTGAAACCTGGAATGGGGGCACGTGGAACGTGTGTATCTGATACTGAAAACTGGAATGGGGACATGTGGTACGTGTGTATATGACATTGAAACCTGGATTGAGGTGGGGGCACGTGGTACGTGTGTATCTGATACTGAAATCTAGAGTGGGGCGCGTGGTACGTGTGTATCTGATACTGAAATCTGAAATGGGGGCACGTGGTACGTGTGTATCTGATACTGAAAACTGGAATGGGGACATATGGTACGTGTGTATATGACATTGAAACCTGGATTGAGGTGGGGGCACGTGGTACGTGTGTATCACATACTGAAACCTGGAATGGGGGCACGTGGTACATGTGAAATTTGATACTGAAATCTAGAATGGGGGCACGTGGTATGCGTGTATCTGATACTGTAAGGTGGAATGAGGTAAAGGAACGTGGTACGTGTTTATCTGATATTGAAATCTGGGTGAGGTGATACTGTATCTTCGAATAGCGGGAACGTGGTACGTGTGTATCTGATACTGAACCGTGGAGTGGAGTGGAGGCACGTGGTACGTGTGTATCTGATATTGTAACCTGAAAAGGGGGGAACGTGGTAAGTGTGTATTTGATACTGTAACCTGGAATGGGTTGGGGGCACGTGGTACGTGTGTATCTGATACTGAAACCTAGAGTGATGTGGGGGCACGTGGTACGTGTTTATATGGTACTGTAACCTGAAATGTTGGGAGCGTGGTAAGTGTGTATCTGATACTGTAACCTAGAATGGGTGGGGGCACGTGGTACGTGTGTATCTGATACTGAACCAGGAATTGTGGGCACGTGGTACGTGTGTATCTGATACTAAAACGTGGAATTAGGTACAAGTGGTACGTGTGTATCTGATACTGAACATGGAATGGGACGCAAGTGGTACGTGTGTATATTATACTGAACCAGGTACTGGGGGCACGTGGTACGTGTGTATCTGATACTGAAACCTAGAATGTTGGAGCACGTGGTACGTGTGTATCTGATACTGAACCTGGAATGAAGGGGCACGTGGTACGTGTGTATCTGATACTGAAACGTGGAGTGAGGTGGGGGCACGTGGTACGTGTGTATCTGATAATGTAACCTGAAATGGGGGAACGTGGTAAGTGTGTATATGATACTGTAACCTGGAATGGAGTGGGGGCACGTGGTACGTGTGTATCTGACACTGAAACCTAGAATGGGGCGCACGTGGTACGTGTGTATCTGATACTGAACCTGGAATGCGGGGCATGTGCTACTTGTGTATCTGATACTGAAACCTAGAATGAGGCGCACGTGGTTCGTGTGTATCTGATACTGTAACCTGGAGTGAGGGCACGTGGAACGTGTGTATCTGATACTGAACGTGTAATGGGGAGGACGTAGTATTTGTGTATCTGGTACTGAAACCTGGAATGGGGAGCACGTGGTAATTGTGTATCTGACACTGAAACCTAGAATGGGGCGCACGTGGTGCGTGTGTAATCTGATACTGAACCTGGAATGGGGCGCACGTTGTACGTGTGTATCTGATACTGAACCTGGAATGGGGCGCACATGGTGCGTGTGTATCTGATACTGAAACCTAGAATGGGGCGCACGTTGTACGTGTGTATCTGATACTGAACCTGGAATGGGGCGCACGTGGTGCGTGTGTATCTGATACTGAACCTGGAATGGGGGAGGCACGTGCTACTTGTGTATTTGATACTAAAACCTAGATGAGCGCATGTGGTTCGTCTGTATCTGATACTGAACCTGGAATTGGGGGCACGTGGTACGTGTGTATCTGATACTGAAACCTGTAATAGGGCGCACGTTGTACGTGTGTATCTGATACTGAAACATAGAATAGGGCGCACGTTGTACGTGTGTATCTGATACTGAACCTGGAATGGGGCGCACGTGGCGCGTGTGTATCTGATACTGAACCTGGAATGGGGGGGGGGGGCACGTGCTACTTGTGTATCTGATACTCAAACCTAGAATGAGGCGCAAGTGGTCCGTGTGTATTGTCACAAAATGTCACGGGTAGAGCGTACTGGTCGTATATAGCTCTTGTATCGGTTACACCCAAAATCTATTGTTCGAGTTGAAACAATTTCACCATATTCATGATCTATTCATGTAACACGTAAAAGCGTGCACATATTAAGTGGCCGCCAGAGAGGCCGTGTCATAAGTTTAGTTTTGTGCTAATGCATGTAAACGTATAGGTATATTTTCCTTAAACGGCAAAATTGTATAAGGGGCCTGTCGTGTAGATTCAATACTGTAGATTTAGCCACGTTTGTCACGGACTGAACGGGGGAAATAATGATTTGGGCGTAATGTTTGCTATAAAACCCATTGTCTTCTAGCTATCGCCGGGATAATCGATAGTACTTTGTTGGAACAGAGATTGGACGGCAAATTTCACAGGCAACATGTGGTTAGTAGTTTTATCAAACTTTTATCGTATATTTGTATTCAGTGGGCGGCGCCATCTTGTTTGGCGGTTACGACATCCGGTTAGCATTGATGTTTCTCAAACATAACTTTAGACTAGCATATGATTTTGAAGTTACTTTATTAGATGTAATTATTGTAATTGATCATTAATTGTAAAACAATATTAATTTGATAACAGTGGATATTAGGTGCATTAGTTAACGTTGGCGTATAACTCGGTGATTGTAATACACGATTGTCAACATTAGTTAACAATGAGATGAGTGACAAGAATAAATGCGTGCATGCATAACTCAGTGAGTGTAATATATGAGTAATTTGATCATGTTTATATTACATGTATTAGGGGCATTGATTAACAGCGACGTACATAGCGTATACATGGCGTTGTAGAATATGTATACATTGCTACTCATCATTAGTACAGCTTACATATATTGATCGAATAATGATTTGTTTGGGTAATGGTAATTATGCAAGATTGTTATGTTTGTCAACCGACATCTAAAACGTATGTATAATTACAGCCTAAGCCATCCAGGATATAAGCCATCCAGGATATAAGCCATCCAGGATATAAGCCATCCAGGGTTGGAGTAAGCCATCTAGGTTTGGATATCCAGGAGTGGAGCTAAGCTTCCACGACTAACGTTACAAGCGGTGGAGACGGTCCCCGTACCTGCGCAGCCAGGTTTTACTAACGACAACCCCCGGGACACAAGGTGGGCCCGTTACCAGTCCTCACTGGAGGAATATCATTCACAATCTCAGTGGAGATTAACTATCATTGCATCGCGTCATCAACCCTTACAGAAGGCATTTGATGACAATCATCCATTGAATTCGCGCATCATCATCTTCATGAGCTCTCGCGCATCACAGTTATCGCGCTAGATCAACATTGTTATAGCTTTAACAACACTTTAGTGTCTTAGACATTCAGTATTTATAGCAATACTAAGAACGTCTTAAACGTTCAGGAGAACATTCTTTTCATAGTTCATTTGTGTATTCGCTTGTTTTTTTAGATCATTGTATATATATTAAACATATTTTAAAAGTTGCATTAAACTTATGTAAATGCATTCACCGTCATTGATTCTTTCCTGAGTTAGCCCAACCACTAAGGTCATCCTGTGACAACTGGTGTCAGAAGTGGGATTCTGGGCGACTACGGAGGGAAAGAATCAATAAGTGATCTTTATTATGATATACTAAATCTCTACTTATTATTTTAGAATTGTGTACCACCCTCTGATCCATCAAGGCGACTGTCGACGATCACGGCCACAGCTTGGAAGACAAGTCAAGACACGACAAGGGTAGGGTGAGTCCAAACTGTTGTTTTGTCCGTTCTTTCCTTGGCGCGAGGTCGCAGTGGTCTACACGAGTGGGTCTCAGGCACTTTTGCTCAATAATTTGGGTGTTTGTTTTACCTCCCTTGATTTACACATAGTATCCAATTAGGCTGGCGAACAAGACGTTCTACTCATGTTGTGACACTCGAGTATACTTATATTGATGGGAGAAGTAAATATACATGTACATGTTATGCACATTTCTATGATTGTTTAAGGTTATGTCCAATATCAAATATAGATATTTTATGTAGTGTATATGTTTTGTGGAAGCTAGATAATATCTATACATAACCGTTAGGAGTTAGCGCTAGTACAAATGTGTATGTAACTTGTCCTATGATGATGCCCAGGTATTTACTGAGGACACAGTGACTTACCATTAGTAGTTAGTTGAGTAGAATCATTAGTGACGTGTGTATTGTAATTATTGTAGTGTGTAGTTCACAATGTCTATAGACATGACGTCCATAAAGGATCTTACGGAAATGGGTAAGGAGTTAGGGTATGCTGGAGAGGAGCTTAGAACCTTTGTTAAAGACGAACAGGCTAGGGAAAGGGAATTTAGACTTAAGGAAAGAGAATTAGCAAAGCGGGAAAGGGATGAAGAGAAAGATAGGTTAGAATTCGAAAGTAGATTAGCGAAAGAGAAGCTAGAATTAGAAAGTAGGTTAGCTAAAGAGAAGCTAGACGCTGATAAAGAGAAGCTAGAATTAGAAAGTAGGTTAGCTAAAGAGAAGCTAGACGCTGATAAAGAGAAGCTAGAATTAGAAGGTAGATTAGCTAAAGAGAAGGTAGAATTAGAAAGTAGAATAGTAAAGGAGAAGCAAGAGTTAGAACATGAGAGGTTCGAAACAGATGGTAGACTAGCTAAGGCTAAGATGATAATGGAAAGGGAGCAAAAAGAGTTTGAGCATAAGTTAGCTTTAGATTTGGAAGCAGCTAAGACACATAGTAAGGAAAGTAAAACTGAAGGGAAAGATAGTTATTCTGGGAAGTTAAAAGGGTCGAAGTTACCATACTTTGATGCTGACAAAGATAACATGGACAGTTACTTGTTACGGTTCGAGCGTTATGCTGAGTTACAGGAATGGACCAAAGATAAGTGGGCAGTTCATTTAAGTGCGTTATTGAGAGGCAAGGCCTTAGATGTATTTTCTAGATTACCTAGTGTAGATGCTCTTGACTATGACAAGTTAAAGGATGCTCTTTTAAAGAGATTTGAGTTAACTGAAGAAGGTTTTAGAAAGCGGTTTAGAGCTTGCTTGCCTGAGAAAGGCGAGTCATTTATTCAGTTCATTAGTAGATCTAGAAATTACTTAGATAGGTGGTTAGAGTTAGGGAAGGTAGCGCAGACTTATCAGGGCCTCATAGATTTCTTGTTGCGTGACCAGCTATTCAATGTTTGTAGTAGAGATCTGTTCTTATTTCTTAAAGAAAGAAAGCTTACTAGTGTAGGAGAAATGGCAACACAAGCAGATCAGTTTGCCGAGGCTAGAGGTGGAGCTTATAATGTAGTGTCGAAAGACAGAACTTTTAGAGATAGGCAAGGGGACGATCATAAACAGAAAGGCCAGAGTGGAAACTATAGAGGTGGAGGAAGTTCGATGGGTGCTAGAGGAGGTAGCAATAGTGGTAACATAGGTAGACCTTTTATTCGTTGTCGTCACTGTAATGGGAATCATGCTTCACATGAGTGTAGGAAAGCGGTGAAAGTGTCCGCTGTCGTAGACAATTTCAGTGAAAATAGTAGAGTGGACAACAATGTAGGGAATCAGAACCAAGGTTTTAACAACCCATGGAATTTCGGTAGAGGTAGAGGTGGTCAAAACCGAGGTAGAGGTAGAGGCAGAGGTAGTAATAGTCCGGTTATTAAAACCGAGAGTAGTAGCTGTTGTGTTAAATCGGATGGTGTAATGGCGAAGATCGGAACATGTCTCTTTCCGTATGCAAATCTTCCAACGGCAGATGGTAGAGTGAACGGCACGGACGTAATTGTAATGAGGGATACAGGTTGTACAGGTGTGGTAGTTAGGCGTAGTTTAGTTACGGATGACCAGTTGGTAGGTAAACAGTCACCGTGTATGTTGTTAAATAAGTCGGTAGAGCACGTGCCAATAGCGAGAATAGATGTAGATACACCTTTCTTTAAAGGGACTACAGAGGCACTATGTATGGACGACCCGATGTATGATTTAACGATAGGGAACATAGATGGTTCAGCACTTCCGGTAATGTCCGATTTTAGAAGTAGCATAAGTAATGCCGTAGAGACTAGAGCGCAGGTTCAGAAGCAAGCTCAGGCTTATAGAAAATTAAAGGTTCCTGCAGCCGTAGGTGACATATCTAAAGCAGAGTTTATAGAAGCACAAACTCAAGACGAGTCATTAGGTCCTTGTAAGGTGAAGGCCAAGGATGGTGTAGTGAAGAAGTGTAAAGGGTCCGGTAGTTGTAAGTTTGTACATAAGAATAGGTTATTGTACAGAGAATTTGAAGATAGTGGTAGTAGACAGTTTCACCAATTAGTGGTACCTACCCAGTATAGAACGACAGTGCTTAAGGTAGCTCATGAGTCGATTATGGGAGGTCATTTAGGCGTAAAGAAAACGTCAGATAGAGTATTGGCAGAATTTTATTGGCCAGGCGTTAGTGGAGATGTAACTAGGTATTGTAGGTCCTGCGATGTATGCCAAAGGACAGTACCAAAAGGTCGAGTGACCAAAGTACATTTAGGTCAGATGCCACTGATAGATACACCATTTAAGCGGGTAGCCGTAGACATAGTTGGACCAATTTTTCCAGTGTCGGATAGGAAAAATAGGTACATTTTAACCATGGTAGACTATGCAACTAGGTATCCGGAGGCAGTAGCATTGCCCTCAATTGAAACTGAGAGAGTAGCTGAGGCATTAGTTGATATGTTCAGTAGGCTAGGTGTACCAGAGGAAATGCTGACTGATTGTGGGTCACAGTTTACGTCAGAACTTATGGCTGAAGTAAGCAGGTTATTGTCTTTGCGTCAAATCATGACAACACCATATCACCCTATGTGTAACGGGTTAGTCGAACGATTTAACGGGACGTTAAAGCAAATGTTACGGCGTATGTGTACCGAGAGACCCAAAGATTGGGACAAGTATCTCAATGCTTTATTGTTTGCATTTAGAGAGGTTCCACAAGAGAGTTTAGGATTTTCTCCGTTTGAGTTATTGTACGGTAGGTCAGTTAGAGGTCCCATGAGGATTCTTAGAGAGATGTGGGCAGGTGAAGTAGATAGTGATGAGGTTAAGACTACATATCAGTATGTTTTAGATCTGAAGGAGAAACTAGAGGAGACTTGTAAGATAGCTCAAAGTCAGTTAGTTAAGGCAAGTACCAAGTATAAACGGTACTATGACCAGAAAGCTAGAGCTAGGAAGTTTAAGATAGATGACCAGGTGTTACTGTTACTCCCGACCGACAATAACAAGTTGTTATTACAATGGAAAGGTCCGTTTTACGTTAGAGGGATAGTGAACACTATGGATTACCGTATCGAGATAAACGGAAAGTTAAACACCTTTCATGCGAATATGCTGAAAGAGTATATAAGTAGAACCGATAATGTGCAACAAGGGGTGTTAACCGTAGTTAATGTTGCAGTTATTGAGGATAGTGAGGAAGACAGTAGTGAGGACACTAGTCCCATGTATTTTCCCACTAGTGTAGGTAGGGAGAGAGCAGCCGATGTAGACATATCGGGCATGCTTAGTGTAGAGCAGCAACGAGAGATGGGTAGTTTACTCTCGGAGTTCAGTGATGTCTTGTCCGAAAACCCGGGGCAGACAGATGGAGTGCAACATGATATTGTACTCACATCAGGGGAACCAATAAGAATTAAGGGGTATCCCATTCCATTTCACTCCCGATCAATTGTTGATGAGGAGGTGAAAGACATGTTGAAATTGGGTGTCATCGAACCTTCAAACGCCCCATTTTCATCCCCAGTCGTACTTATTAAGAAGAAAGATGGGTCAATTCGATTCTGTATCGATTTTAGGCAGCTCAATAAACGTACCATCTTTGATGCAGAGCCAATGCCTAATATTGAGGAGGTTTTCTCTAAACTTGCGGGATATTCGTATTTCTCCAAGTTAGACCTCAGTAAAGGTTATTGGCAAGTCCCACTTTCAGACCGAGCTAAAGAGATGACCTCCTTCGAAACTTCGCAAGGACTTTTTAAGTTCAAGGTCATGCCCTTTGGTCTCGTAAACGCCCCAGCAACATTCTGTAGGTTAATGAGGAAAGTCCTGAAGGATTTGTCCAACACAGACAGTTTTGTAGATGACATCCTGGTGTTTACAACAACATTTGAAGACCATATTAAGGCTCTACGTAATCTGTTGGAACGGCTACGCCGGTTTAAACTGACTGCAAAACCTAGCAAGTGTCACATGGGTTACGCAGATATAGAGTGTCTGGGTCATGTTGTCGGGAGGGACCAGAAATTGAAACCCAACCCCGACAAGGTTAAGGCAATTCAGGAAGCACCAAGACCCGAGACAAAGAAACAAGTTAGGTCATTTTTCGGGTTGGCGGGGTTTTACAGGAAGTTTATTCCAAACTTTTCGGCTATAGCTGCACCTTTGTCAGACTTGACAAAGAAAGGTCAACCCAATAGGATAACTTGGGGGGAAAGCCAGGAGCGAGCTTTTGTCTCTTTAAAAGGGAGTCTGGTCAAAACCCCAATACTAAAATTACCTGAACTTGACCAGGAGTTTATCCTCAGAACGGATGCCTCCGATATCGGGGTGGGTGCAGTCCTACTGCAAGAGCAAGATGGGTGTAGTCTCCCCGTGGCTTACGCAAGTCGGAAACTATTACCCCGGGAATGTAACTACTCTGTTATCGAAAGGGAGTGTCTTGCAGTAGTGTGGGGTGTCAGTAAATTCCACCGATATGTTTTTGGTAAGGAATTTGTCTTGGAGACTGACCACCAACCGTTAGCTTATATGAATAAAGCAAAGGTAGCTAACAGTAGGTTAATGAGGTGGGCACTGACTCTGCAGCCTTACCGGATGAAAATTAAAGCGATCCGAGGAAAGGACAATATTGGGGCAGACTATTTAAGTCGCCGCACATAATGACCGGGTTAACACAATAGTGTATTGCAGTGTATTGTACAATAGTAGTATATGTTACGACAGGGTAGTGTACAATTGTAGAATAGTGTTGAAATTGTAATTACATATTATAGTTAGGTTATAACTGCAGTGGTAATAGTTAACATACTCAAGCGATTGAGCGATCAGCTTGTACGTTTTGTCGCTCGTTTGCTCAGAAGAATTAATAGTTTCTTAACGTGTAAATATTAATTATCATTTTGTTGAATTTTAAAAGTGTAGCACTTTCTTTAAGTGGGGAGATGTTGTCACAAAATGTCACGGGTAGAGCGTACTGGTCGTATATAGCTCTTGTATCGGTTACACCCAAAATCTATTGTTCGAGTTGAAACAATTTCACCATATTCATGATCTATTCATGTAACACGTAAAAGCGTGCACATATTAAGTGGCCGCCAGAGAGGCCGTGTCATAAGTTTAGTTTTGTGCTAATGCATGTAAACGTATAGGTATATTTTCCTTAAACGGCAAAATTGTATAAGGGGCCTGTCGTGTAGATTCAATACTGTAGATTTAGCCACGTTTGTCACGGACTGAACGGGGGAAATAATGATTTGGGCGTAATGTTTGCTATAAAACCCATTGTCTTCTAGCTATCGCCGGGATAATCGATAGTACTTTGTTGGAACAGAGATTGGACGGCAAATTTCACAGGCAACATGTGGTTAGTAGTTTTATCAAACTTTTATCGTATATTTGTATTCAGTGGGCGGCGCCATCTTGTTTGGCGGTTACGACATCCGGTTAGCATTGATGTTTCTCAAACATAACTTTAGACTAGCATATGATTTTGAAGTTACTTTATTAGATGTAATTATTGTAATTGATCATTAATTGTAAAACAATATTAATTTGATAACAGTGGATATTAGGTGCATTAGTTAACGTTGGCGTATAACTCGGTGATTGTAATACACGATTGTCAACATTAGTTAACAATGAGATGAGTGACAAGAATAAATGCGTGCATGCATAACTCAGTGAGTGTAATATATGAGTAATTTGATCATGTTTATATTACATGTATTAGGGGCATTGATTAACAGCGACGTACATAGCGTATACATGGCGTTGTAGAATATGTATACATTGCTACTCATCATTAGTACAGCTTACATATATTGATCGAATAATGATTTGTTTGGGTAATGGTAATTATGCAAGATTGTTATGTTTGTCAACCGACATCTAAAACGTATGTATAATTACAGCCTAAGCCATCCAGGATATAAGCCATCCAGGATATAAGCCATCCAGGGTTGGAGTAAGCCATCTAGGTTTGGATATCCAGGAGTGGAGCTAAGCTTCCACGACTAACGTTACAAGCGGTGGAGACGGTCCCCGTACCTGCGCAGCCAGGTTTTACTAACGACAACCCCCGGGACACAAGGTGGGCCCGTTACCAGTCCTCACTGGAGGAATATCATTCACAATCTCAGTGGAGATTAACTATCATTGCATCGCGTCATCAACCCTTACAGAAGGCATTTGATGACAATCATCCATTGAATTCGCGCATCATCATCTTCATGAGCTCTCGCGCATCACAGTTATCGCGCTAGATCAACATTGTTATAGCTTTAACAACACTTTAGTGTCTTAGACATTCAGTATTTATAGCAATACTAAGAACGTCTTAAACGTTCAGGAGAACATTCTTTTCATAGTTCATTTGTGTATTCGCTTGTTTTTTTAGATCATTGTATATATATTAAACATATTTTAAAAGTTGCATTAAACTTATGTAAATGCATTCACCGTCATTGATTCTTTCCTGAGTTAGCCCAACCACTAAGGTCATCCTGTGACATGTATCTTATATTGAACCTGGAATGGGGGGCACGTGGTACGTGTGTATCTGATACTGAAACCTGTAATAGGGCGCACGTGGTACGTGTGTATCTGATACTGTAACCTGAATTGAGTTGGAGGCACGTGGTACGTGTGTATCTGCTACTGTAACCTGAAATGTGGTGGAGGAACGTGGTACGTGAGTATCTGATACTGAAAACTGAAGTGAGGTGTGGGCACGTGGTACGTGCTGCTGAACCTAGCATGAAGGGCACGTGGTACGTGTGTATCTGATACTGTAACCTGGAGTGGGGGCACGTGGAACGTGTGTATCTGATACTGAACGTGTACTGGGGAGGACGTAGTATTTGTGTATCTGGTACTGAAACCTGGAATGGAGGCCACGTGGTACGTGTGTATCTAATACTGTAACCTGGATTGGGGGCACGTTGTACTTTTATATGCCACGTGGTACGTGTGTATCTTATACTGAACCTGGAATGAGGTGGCGGGGATCATATGGTACATGTGTATCTTATACTGAAACCTTGAGTGAGGTGGCGGTGTCATGTGGTACGTGTGTATTGGAGTTGGGGCACGCGTTACGCGTGGGAATATCGAAAAAACAACAACAATCCTTCTGTTGCATACATTACTTTACAAACCAGTATTGCCTATGACAAAACAACATAAATAGCTCAATAACAATGTAGCACATGATTATAAGTAAGTTCAAATTTCAAAATATTCGCTCAAAACTGTAACAAACAAGCATTTATTTGAACTTTTTTTAATTCCTTCTTAATGATATCTGATGTACTATGCTTGAATTGTTACTTTAATCAAAAATCATTCACATATTCTGACACGTGCACCAGCCCCAGACCCGTGCACGTCACTTCCCATGGAACTCAGCCCTTCATCACCGGTCTCGTCATCAGAACGTTTCAATAAGGTGTTCATGAAACTCTCTTTGGCTTCGTCGTTTGATGGAATAGTAAATACACCATGGAACCCAGCCCTTCATCACTGGTTCAGTCATCAGAACGTTTCAATAAGATGTTCATAAAACTTTCTATAGCTTCGTCGTATGATGGAATAGTAAATACACCATCGTTACTGAAAACGTTCCTAATAGCATCCAGGTTAACAACTGTCTCATCCGCACCGACATCGTAGATATTTCTTTCCAACTCACAAATGCTGCTACACTCATTGTCCTCGCCAGTAATCGTCCTCGTCCATTAGACAATCATTAAATAGATCCCTTCCTTTCAGAATAACTGTATCATCTAGAACAGAACTTACAGAGTCCTCCATACTCGCAATGCTGTCAACAAACGTATCATCCTGTGATTTAAAAGCATCTTCAAATTCATTACGCAAATGCGTTGTTCAAGAGACTTCTTTCAACACAGTTTATCGTTGAAGCAAAGTCGGATTCATGTTCTTTCCATCCTGGAAATATTGAACAGCATCAGTTAGAGACTTGTTGTGTGTAGGTCATACTATCATTGATATAACGGTGCATCAGTTCTAATTTTCCAGAAACCTGAACATCTGTATTGTTTAAGTTCCTGTCAGTAGTCCTGATTTCATGTTTAGTTCCTTCATGCTGATCTGTAGAGCATTGTTACTTTTATTCAAATTCTTCTTGATAGAAGCATGTTTTTTTTCGGAGCGACGCCTTGAGATTTTCATAATCATTGACCTTAAATCCTGCAGCTTCTGTTTGGCACGTGGTATAGTGGTCATCTTTGATTTGCCACAGTCTATTGGTTTAACAACAATGGTAGACTTGTTTTCATCCGCTCCCAAAGATCGTAATACCTTCAGGATTTTAGTTTTCCCAGACAAAGCTTTCTCCATACCCTGGTGGAAAATGCAAATAATGCAAAGCTACACGTATCGTCTTGAAGTGTATATGTTTGGAGCACCATTTTGATTACGTCATTACACGTTTTGTACCTCGTGACATCCTGGATGACGACAGCCTCGTTATTCAAAATAACACTGACGTTCTGTCTTTGCTTCTGAATATCAATCTGCAAAATGAATCGGTAAAATATATAAGAATATAATAATAAAAAGAAACGGTAACTGATGTATATTTATTGATAGTTCACTGAGAAATGAACTGGTAAACAAAAAATGATGATGGTAAACGATTGCAAGTACATTTGTTTTTGTTTGTTTTTGTTAATTATTATAGTAGTTCAGACAATTATGTAAACATGGGTTCATCGTTATATTATTTAACCACTTCAACAAACATTGATAGTTACAAATGACTAGATGCGGCATTTAACTATATTCAAACCAAAAATACAATACATGTAGTATGTGAATTATTAGGTGTAGAAATCACACTTAATAATGATCTTAAATAACAATCTTAACATTATATAACTTACATTACGACAAGTAAATTGATGTACAACTAAACTTGTATTCATCATATATAAAATAGACAGTGTACCTTTAAAATTAACCTGTAAGCAAATTAATACAAATCACTGCTTCAATGCACATCACTATAAACTGACCACACAAGTGACCAATCAGATCATTGCTTACCTGAAATGCATTTTCCCGCTTTCTGTCTTTGTGTCAGATCTTGGAAAAACACCTTAGAGTCGACATGAGTTTTCTTGAAAGTTGTATTGAAGGTATTGTTTCCCTCTTTTTCTCTTTTATTGTGTATATTGATAATTCTGAGATTTTCTGGAGTTGTCTTGGATTGAATTGGATTGTTTCAATCTAGTTATTTATTTTAACATTTTGCACAACTAATCAAATGCATGCACTTCTAATTTGCAGTGAGCAGATTGTGAGAGTGAACAAAGCCATGCATGTAAAAGGCCTCTAGAGCCAAACTCTAGGTAGGTTATGAAATTGTAAACATATTTGTATGTATATTACTATTGTATTAAGCTCTGACATAAATATTACTCTAGGAAATATATCAGCATCTCTGTATTTAGTAAATATTTGAGTGGATCAATTCGTTATTTAGCAATGTTTGACTAATTATGTTACTGCAAAGTTGACATGTATTATTGTTAATATGTTAAATATATGTAATCCTACTTATTATTATATGTATGTATTTTCAGGACCATAAATAAATATAGTACGGAGCAACGTACAGAGTGATATTATAATAAACTATTTATAAACTTATACTGGACTATTAGTATAACCTACTATACCCTCATGAATAGCCCAGATATAACATACACACTTAGAGCAAGACAACAGGCAATATGTACAATTTTTTTATATGATAGTGTATTACTCACTGCTATACCAAGAGAATGCTTACATGGTAATGTGTTTGCAGAGTATTTAAGCATACAATATTGCTTTTGTGTGATAGTGAAAAATCCCCAGTTTGTGATTTTCCCAACTGAATGAGTACCGGTACCATTCCCCAAAGGGTGAAACAAAATCGCTGCTTTTGTTTTGTTTTATTTTATTTTTTTACTGTTACCTTATACACAACATGAGATTAATTATCCAATGAAACACGTGTTAATTTTGACATTTTCAATGAACCAAGCAATATCTGTTGATATAGGTCAATATAAACCACTCATAAAACCGCATGTGGTCACTGGCTTGTATGACTTTAAAACTGCACTGGCCAATTTGCCCTGCTGATAAGCATCAGCTCAGATTGAGCCATTTCATGTGTCTTATTCCTAAGAGTGAATATGCCTCTCCTTTATAGCAATGATTTGGAAGAAATGTAATTTATTAATCATAAAATTACCATCAATGCACACTTGCTCTATATAAGAAAGGTTGGGTTATTCAATAACGTCGGCGAATAATTAAAAAAGTACCCACACATCAAATTTCCATTAATATTTCTTGAAAATAATATCACTCGCATGCATTCAATCAACGTTCATTCCAATATGTATCCCATGTGTGCATTTTACTAAATACTCGTCTGAAATTACCATTTTACTGGTTGATATTATAGCGTATCCAAATAGATCTTGAACAATACAATGTTGGTAATATAAAGTGAAATAATGTTGATGATAATTCATATAAATCGGCCACCAAAACATACAAAAAGACTTTAAATGCATTTATTAATAAACATAAATATGATAGCCAGCAAACACTTAGACATCTCCATTCAAAACGTCCTAAAGAATATTGGCGATATCTCAATAGTATGAAGCCCAAAACATTCAGCAAGACGCCGCAATTAAACGACCTGTATGAGTATTTTAAAAATATGATAATGATCCATTCGAATTTAATGTTGCGGATGACGATGTCATTTTAAACTTGCCAATCACGCCAGAAGAGATTTTAAAAAATATATCTAAACTTAAAAACTCAAAAGCCTCTACTGATGACCAAATAATAAATGAATATATTAAGGTTACTCAAGAAGTCATGCTACCGATATATACAAAGCTCTTCAATATTATTCTTGATACAGGGTACATAGCGCAAACTCCTAAGTAATGAAATTAAAGGCAAATTCTTCCGTATAATCTATAACATGTATCAAAACATTAAATAATGTGTGTCTATAAATAACGATACCTCGAGTTTCTTTGTGAGTCTATGCGGCGTCCGTCAAGATGAAAATGTATCACCGATACTGTTTGCTATCTTTTAAAATGACTTACAGACGTATTTGCTTACCACAGGCCTAGATGAAATTAAAGTCGAACCCCAAATACATGTCTTTATAAAGATTATAATACTACTATATGCCGACGATACCATTATCCTAGGTGATCACCCCGAAAGTTTCCAATTAAGTCTAAATAGATTCCACGAGTATTGTATATCATGGAAATTAAAAGTTAACTACAGCAAAACTAAAATAATTGTCTTTGGTGCCAGACACATAAACCGTTTCTCATTTAACATAGGACCGGAAAAAATCGAAATAACAAATAAAAACAAACACCTAGGATTAATATTTACTAGCTCGGGTAGCTTTCTAAACACAAGAAAACACTTGGCCGAACAAGCCAAGAAAGCGTCATTTCTACTTTATCGGAGAATCAATAACCTAGACCTACCCTTAGACCTCAACTTAAATTATTAGACCAGATAATTCTACCAATATTAACCTACAAATGCGTAGTTTGTGGATATGAAAACTTAGTAGATATAATAGAACGTGTAAATACTGATTTTTAAAAAAGAATTACAAACAGTAAAAAAGCACCCTTTCTTACATGCCTTATGCGGAATTAGGCAGACACCCAATAGCAGTCACTAAATAAACGAGAATGATAAACTGTTGGAATAAATTGATCTTAGGTAAACAAACAAAACTTAGTTACTTACGTTATGAATCAATGTTTAACACAGCTAATTACGAATACAAGTGGTTAACATACATTCAAAATATACAAAACAGGAAATTCCGATATTTGGACAATCGCCATTTATTGCAAAGCAAATATGTCCATCGATCCATTAACAAAACTTTAATTGATTAATGTACACGATCATGGAGGGCAGACCAAACAGAATCATCCAAAGGTCGTAATTATGACACCTTTGATTTGAACCATATCTAAAGTTACCGAAAAACTACTATATTAATGTATTCAAATTTCGAACAACTAAACATAGATTTCCTGTCGAAACTGGTAGGTTTGCGAATATCCCGTACAACTTAAGGCACTGTACTCTGTGTGACTCTGATATTGGCGGCGAATTTCTCTATCTCTTAAAATGCCCTCATTTCGACGTTCTGCGTAAAAAATACATTCCAAGGTATTTTTACCGTCACGCAAAAGTTATCAAAAATATAAGGAGCTTTTAACTCATTCGTCAACCAAAATACAAATCAGTCTATGTGTCTTTGTCCGAATTATATTACAAAAGGTTAACAATAAGTATATATATATATATATATATTTACATGCTTCACATTTGAAGCTGCAGTGTTATTCCACGCAACTGTTATCCCCCTAACTTTTCCCACCAGTGGGGTTTGTGTGTGTGTGTGTGTGTGTGTGTGTGCATGCGTGATTCTTTTTAATTCAAAATTAGTAATCGTAAAATTTGTTGTATGCATAATAATTCTCTCATGTTGTTGTACCTCATGTTGCCTGAGATTGTACATATTAAAAGATTGTTCTGTTCTATTAATATAATAAGTACTGTAAATGATATCATTAAAATATAACTATTTCTAAGATCTGCTTTTGGTAGGATATTAAAAATAATATGAATTTTAGGCACTGCCTAAGACCGAGCAGAGCTCTTACTCTTTGTTTCTTCCTTTAAAGGAACACACAGCAATCTTGAGGTAGAGATAAAGTTGATGTCAGCCATTACAATTACACCTATATGCATAGAACCAATATCATGTTGAATTTAATCTGCTTGCATAACCATATATTTAAATAAAAAGTAAAAAATATGATAGATGTTTAGCTTTTCACGTTTGCTTCATTATTCTACCATGTTTAAATGTACTATGGATGCAATATAATCAACATATAGTGGCGTAGATGATTTTAGGCACTGCAGGCCCGGAATACACCCCTTTAATTCTAATTTAAAAAAAAAAAAAGTAAAAAAAAAATTGGAGAGTATTCCACCAGAGACCAGACCCCGCTAGCAACGTCTGACTTATACTTATAAATAATGGTCTATACACATTACGTTGTCCCGCCTTAATTCCATTAAGCAATGGAAAAGCTTATATTAGCAGGATTTCATAACGGATATTTCGACAATAAAAAACTCTTATTTTTACTGAAAAAAATGCGATAACCTGCTTAAAATTACCTATTAAATGTTTTAATTTTACCATATGCCAACATTTTAAGCCGAAATTAAGGTTTTATTTCATACCCCAGCCAACCCCGTTTTCGTTTCTTGGAGAAGGGGTTGGGATGGGGTATGAATTACTATTCGGACCACATGATGAGAACTCAGAATTTCAAAAAATAGCAAGATTATCGTGAGTCCGTTTAACGAGTTTGCTGGAATAATAAAATGTAATCAAATGATTTCAATACACAACTATACACAGCAATGTAAATATGTTTCCCGAATAATGTTATTACGCAAATTAATGCCCAACCCCATCCTATCCAACGTGTGAGAATCATAGCCCTTATGTATTGTACTTAACATAGAGCTATTAATTTTCTTATAGAGCATATAGTAACAGGACTATAGAGTATATAGTAACAGGCCTATAGAGTATATAGTAACAGGGCTATAGAGTATAAAGTAACAGGGCTATAGAGTATATAGTAACAGGGCTATAGAGTATATAGTAACAGGGCTATAGAGTATAAAGTAACAGGGCTAAAGAGTATATAGTAACAGGGCTATAGAGTATATAGTAACAGGGCTATAGAGCATATAGTAACAGGTCTATAGAGCATATAGTAACAGGGCTATAGAGCATATAGTAACAGGGCTATAGAGCATATAGTAACAGGGCTATAGAGCATATAGTAACAGGTCTATACAGCATATAGTAACAGGGCTATACAGCATATAGTAACATGGCTATATAGTATATAGTAACAGGGCTATAGAGCATATAGTAACAGGACTATAGAGCATATAGTAACAGGGTTATAGCGCATATAGTAACAGGACTATAGAGCATATAGAAACAGGGTTATAGAGCATATAGTAACAGGACTATAGAGCATACAGTAACAGGGCTATAGAGCATATAGTAAAAGGGCTGTAGAGCATATAGTAACATGGCTATAGAGTATATAGTAACAGGGCTATAGAGTATATAGTAACAGTGCTATAGAGTATATAGTAACAGGGCTATAGAGTATATAGTAACAGTGCCATAGAGTATATAGTAAAGTGCTATAGAGCATATAGTAACAATGCTATAGAGCATACAGTAACATGGCTATAGAGTATACAGTAACAGGGCTATAGAGTATACAGTAACAGTGCTATAGAGTATACAGTAACATGGCTATAGAGTATACAGTAACAGGGCTATAGAGTATACAGTAACAGTGCTATAGAGTATACATTAACAGGGCATTAGAGTATACAATAACAGTGCTATAGAGTATACAGTAACAGGGCTGTAGAGCATACAGTAACAGGGCTATAGAGCATATAATAACAGGGCTATATAGCATATAGTAACAGGGCTATAGAGCATAAAGTAACAGGTCTATACAGCATATAGTAACAGGGCTATACAGCATATAGTAACAGGTATATAGAGCATATAGTAACAGGGCTATAGAGCATATAGTAACAGGGCTATAGAGCATATAGTAACAGGGATATAGAGCATAAAGTAACAGGGCTATAGAGCATATGGTAACAGGGCTATAGAGCATATAGTAACAGGGCTATATAGTATATAGTAACAGGGCTATGGAGCATATAGTAACAGGACTATAGAGCATATAGTAACAAGGTTATAGCGCATATAGTAACAGGACTATAGAGCATATAGAAACAGGGTTATAGAGCATATAGTAACAGGACTATAGAGCATATAGTAACAGGGCTATAGAGCATATAGTAAAAGGGCTGTAGAGCATATAGTAACATGGCTATAGAGTATATAGTAACAGGGCTATAGAGTATATAGTAACAGTGCTATAGAGTATATAGTAACAGGGCTATAGAGTATATAGTAACAGTGCCATAGAGTATATAGTAAAGTGCTATAGAGCATATAGTAACAATGCTATAGAGCATATAGTAACATGGTTATAGAGTATACAGTAACAGGGCTATAGAGTATACAGTAACAGTGATATAGAGTATACAGTAACATGGCTATAGAGTATACAGTAACAGGGCTATAGAGTATACAGTAACAGTGCTATAGAGTATACAGTAACAGGGCTATAGAGTATACAATAACAGTGCTATAGAGTATACAGTAACAGGGCTGTAGAGCATACAGTAACAGGGCTATAGAGCATATAGTAACAGGGCTATAGAGCATATAGTAACAGGGCTATAGAGCATATAGTAGCAGGGCTATAGAGCATATAGTAACAGGGCTATAGAGCATATAGTAACAGGGCTATAGAGCATATGGTAACAGTGCTATATATCATATAGTAACAGTGCTATAGAGCATATAGTAACATGGCTATAGATCATACATTAACATGGCTATAGGGTATACAGTAACAGTGCTATAGAGCATACAGTAACAGGGCTATAGAGCATACAGTAACAGTGTTATAGAGCATACAGTAACAGGGCTATAGATCATACAGTAACAGGGCTATAGATCATACAGTAACAGGGCTATAAAGCATATAGTAACAGGGCTATAGAGCATATAGTAACAGGGCTATAGAGTATATAGTAATAGTGCTATAGAGTATATAGTAACATGGCTATAGAGTATATAGTAACAGGGCTATAGAGTATATAGTAACAGGGCTATAGAGTATATAGTAACAGGGCTATAGCGTATATAGTAACAGGGCTATAGAGCATATAGTAACAGGGTTATAGCGCATATAGTAACAGGACTATAGAGCATATAGAAACAGGGTTATAGAGCTTACAGTAACAGGACTATAGAGCATACAGTAACAGGGCTATAGAGCATATAGTAAAAGGGCTGTAGAGCATATAGTAACATGGCTATAGAGTATATAGTAACAGGGCTATAGAGTATATAGTAACAGTGCTATAGAGTATATAGTAACAGGGCTATAGAGTATATAGTAACAGTGCCATAGAGTATATAGTAAAGTGCTATAGAGCATATAGTAACAATGCTATAGAGCATATAGTAACATGGCTATAGAGTATACAGTAACAGGGCTATAGAGTATACAGTAACAGTGCTATAGAGTATACAGTAACAGGGCTATAGAGTACACAGAAACTGTGCTATAGAGTATACAGTAACAGGGCTGTAGAGTATACAGTAATAGGGCTATAGAGCATATAGTAGCAGGGCTATAGAGCATATAGTAACAGGGCTATAGAGCATATAGTAAGAGTGCTATAGAGCATATAGTAACAGGGCTATATAGCATACAGTAGCAGGGCTATAGAGCATATAGTAACAGGGCTATAGAGCATATAGTAACAGGGCTATAGAGCATATAGTAACAGTGCTATATATCATATAGTAACATGGCTATAGATCATACATTAACATGGCTATAGGGTATACAGTAACAGGGCTATAGAGCAAACATTAACAGTGTTATAGAGCATACAGTAACAGGGCTATAGATCATACAGTAACATGGCTATAGATCATACAGTAACAGGGCTATAGAGCATACAGTAACAGGGCTATAGAGCATATAGTAACAGGGCTATATAGTATATAGTAACAGGGCTATAGAGTATATAGTAACAGTGCTATAGAGTATATAGTAACAGGGCTATAGAGTATATAGTAACAGTGCCATAGAGTATATAGTAAAGTGCTATAGAGCATATAGTAACAATGCTATAGAGCATATAGTAACATGGTTATAGAGTATATAGTAACAGGGCTATAGAGTATACAGTAACATGGCTATAGAGTATACAGTAACAGGGCTATAGAGTATACAGTAACAGGGCTATAGAGAATACAATAACAGTGCTATAGAGTATACAGTAACAGGGCTGTAGAGCATACAGTAACAGGGCTATAGAGCATATAGTAACAGGGCTATAGAGCATATAGTAAGAGTGCTATAGAGCATATAGTAACAGGGCTATAGAGCATATAGTAGCAGGGCTATAGAGCATATAGTAACAGGGCTATAGAGCATATAGTAACAGGGCTATAGAGCATATAGTAACAGTGCTATATATCATATAGTAACAGTGCTATAGAGCATATAGTAACATGGCTATAGATCATACATTAACATGGCTATAGGGTATACAGTAACAGTGCTATAGGGCATACAGTAACAGGGCTATAGAGCATACAGTAACAGTGTTATAGAGCATACAGTAACAGGGCTATAGATCATACAGTAACAGGGCTATAGAGCATACAGTAACAGGGCTATAAAGCATATAGTAACAGGGCTATAGAGCATATAGTAACAGGGCTATAGAGCATATAGTAACATGCCTATAGAGCATATAGTAACAGGGCTATAGAGCATATAGTAACAGGGCTATAGTGCATATAGTAACAGGGCTATAGAGCATATAGTAACATGGCTATAGAGCATATAGTAACAGGGCTATAGAGCATATAGTAACAGGGCTATAGAGTATATAGTAATAGTGCTATAGAGTATATAGTAACATGGCTATAGAGTATATAGTAACAGGGCTATAGAGTATATAGTAACAGGGCTGTAGAGTATATAGTAACAGGGCTATAGCGTATATAGTAACAGGGCTATAGAGCATATAGTAACATGGCTATAGAGCATATAGTAACAGGGCTATAGAGCATATAGTAACTGGGCTATGGAGTATATAGTAACAGGGCTATATAGTATATAGTAACAGTGCTATAGAGCATATAGTAACAAAGCTATAGAGCATATAGTAACATGGCTATAGAGTATACAGTAACAGGGCTATAGAGTATACAGTAACATTGCTATAGAGTATACAGTAACATGGCTATAGAGTATACAGTAACAGGGCTATAGAGTATACAGTAACAGTGCTATAGAGTATACAGTAACAGGGCTATAGAGTATACATTAACTGTGCTATAGGGTATACAGTAACAGGGCTGTAGAGTATACAGTAACAGGGCTATAGAGCATATAGTAACAGGGCTATAGAGCATATAGTAACAGGGCTATAGAGCATATAGTAAGAGTGCTATAGAGCATATAGTAACAGGGCTATAGAGCATACAGTAGCAGGGCTATAGAGCATATAGTAACAGGGCTATAGAGCATATAGTAACAGGGCTATAGAGCATATAGTAACAGTGCTATATATCATATAGTAACCTGGCTATAGATCATACATTAACATGGCTATAGGGTATACAGTAAAAGGGCTATAGAGCAAACAGTAAAAGTGTTATAGAGCATACAGTAACAGGGCTATAGATCATACAGTAACAGGGCTATAGAGCATACAGTAACAGGGCTATAGAGCATATAGTAACAGGGCTATAGAGCATATAGTAACATGGCTATAGAGCATATAGTAACAGGGCTATAGTGCATATAGTAACAGGGCTATAGAGCATATAGTAACATGGCTATAGAGCATATAGTAACAGGGCTATAGAGCATATAGTAACAGGGCTATAGAGCATATAGTAACAGGGCTATAGAGTATATAGTAACATGGCTATAGAGTATATAGTAACAGGGCTATAGAGTATATAGTAACAGGGCTATAGCGTATATAGTAACAGGGCTATAGAGCATATAGTAACATGGCTATAGAGCATATAGTAACAGGGCTATAGAGCATATAGTAACAGGGCTATGGAGCATATAGTAACAGGGCTATAGAGTATATAGTAACATGGCTATAGAGTATATAGTAACAGGGCTATAGAGTATATAGTAACAGTGCTATAGAGTATATAGTAACAGGGCTATAGAGTATATAGTACCAGGGCTATAGAGTTTATAGTAACAGGGCTATAGAGTATAAAGTAACAGAGCTAAAGAGTATATAGTAACAGGCTATAGAGCATATAGTAACAGGGCTATAGAGCATATAGTAACAGCTCTATAGAGCATATAGTAACAGGGCTATAGAGCATATAGTAACAGGTCTATACAGCATATAGTAACAGGGCTATACAGCATATAGTAACAGGTCTATAGAGCATATAGTAACAGGGTTATAGCGCATATAGTAACAGGACCATAGAGCATATAGAAACAGGGTTATAGAGCATATAGTTACAGGACTATAGAGCATATTGTAACAGGGCTATATAGTATATAGTAACAGGGCTATAGAGTATATAGTAACAGTGCCATAGAGTATATAATAAAGTGCTATAGAGCATATAGTAACATGGCTATAGAGTATATAGTAACAGGGCTATAGAGTATACAGTAACAGTGCTATAGAGTATACAGTAACATGGCTATAGAGTATACAGTAACAGGGCTATAGAGTATACAGTAACAGTGCTATAGAGTATACAGTAACAGGGCTATAGAGTATACAGTAACAGTGCGATAGAGTATACAGTAACAGGGCTGTAGAGTATACAGTAACAGGGCTATAGAGCATATAATAACAGGGCTATAGAGCATATAGTAACAGGGCTATAGAGCATATAGTAAGAGTGCTATAGAGCATATAGTAACAGGGCTATAGAGCATATAGTAGCAGGGCTATAGAGCATATAGTAACAGTGCTATAGAGCATATAGTAACAGGGCTATAGAGCATATAGTAACATGGCTATAGATCATACATTAACATGGCTATAGGGTATACAGTAACAGTGCTATAGAGTATACAGTAACAGGGCTATAGAGCATACAGTAACAGTGTTATAGAGCATACAGTAACAGGGCTATAGATCATACAGTAACAGGGCTATAGAGCATACAGTAACAGGGCTATAGAGCATATAGTAACAGGGCTATATAGCATATAGTAACAGTGCTATATATCATATAGTAACAGTGCTATAGAGCATATAGTAACATGGCTATAGATCATACATTAACATGGATATAGGGTAAACAGTAACAGTGCTATAGAGAATACAGTAACAGGGCTATAGAGCATACAGTAACAGTGTTATAGAGCATACAGTAACAGAGCTATATATCATACAGTAACAGGGCTATAGAGCATACAGTAACAGGGCTATAGAGCATATAGTAACAGGGCTATAGAGCATATAGTAACATGACTATTTTTATTAAAAGATTTTGAAATAAAAGTGTAATAAAATATGTTTTTTTATTATTTCATTCATTCCTTCTGATACCAGATAAACGCCAAATCTCTTATTTTCAACTGGCATTTAAAAAAAAAATGACACCCCTTTCCCGCAACCATCCCCCTTTGTACGCAAAAAAAGCCACCACTCCTTAAAAAAATCCTAGGGAAAGCCATGTTACATGGCTATAGAGTGTAAAGTAACAGGGCTATAGAGTATATAGTAACATGGCTATAGAGTATATAGTAACAGGGCTATAGAGTATATAGTAACAGAAAGCACTAGTGTTTCCGAATTTTAGAATCGGCATTTATTCTGCAATGTGTTTTGTTTGTTCAATCAGTTCTGACCGAGAAATGTGTAATTACAATAAATGATTAATGGAAATATAAATAGAGCATAGTACTGTCATATTTACTTAATTGGTGAAATCTTACATCTGTCCCAAAATGAGAAATAACACCACCAAATGTCGGTATCTGGATGACATATTGCATATTGACGACCGTTTCTTTTTTACCATGGTTACCACTATCCTGAAGAGCTTCAACTCAACGAAGCTACTATCTATTTCCGATACTGCCGCTTCTTTTCTTGATTAACAGCTCTTTGTTGAAAAAAGAGAATACGTAGCAAAACATATGACAAAATCGATAATTTTAAGTGTGATATTATTCCTTATGCCCAGTTAGATGGGACTGTTCCCCGAGCTATTTCTTATGGGGTCTATGTTTCTCAACTTATTCGTTTTCTAGAGCTTGTAGTCGAGTTGAGGACTTTAAAGTAATCTTTGTACAATTAAAAAGCTACTCCATCAGGGTTACCGTTATCATAAACTTCGAAAAACCTGTGCACAGCTGTATTATCGTGACCGTGATCTACGTTTAAAATATATAAGTAACTTTAAAACTATACTGCGACAAGGACTATCACGACATGACTCCTATGGTGACGTGATTTAAAAAACTTCGTAAGAACCTTGGTCATAATCATTTTCATACAATCTTTATGCAACTAGTTAAAACGTATGTCAACTGAGGTTATGACCCTATAATTAAGCAACGCACTGCATGTTTAATGGTTGACCCATTTACACTGGGGGTATAAGCGCAATTTCCTCCCTCGCTACAAACAATCAGCAGTTATCAGTTGTCTCCAGTTGCCCTTAGCACAAAGAAGCAAATGCCAAATGGCGGTGACATACTTGCTACCAGACCCCTCGCAACTATACAAATTGCTTGATTGCCCTTCGCTTAGGAAGAACTTTACCAAAAACCCCAGTATCTATTAATTTAGTATGAATAATATCCACCGTCTCCTTTTTGTAAATATCTAAAACATTTACAAATTATTAAGCAAAAGTCAGACGGAACCGGACAGTAGTCTTCATCATCGCTGCACATATCATATTTTACCATGGAGTATTTTACTTGTTTGCTAACGTATCTTGTCCATTATCTAGTATGTATCTTTTATCATCATAAGCTAACAAACTCTTTTTATTGATTTCGTAGCTGCTAATGTTATACTTTTGTGATCTAATAACTTTCATCTCATGGTGGACTTCTGTTGCCGTAAACAAAATCTCCTTGTAATTATCATGCGTTATATTTGTTTTAACAACACACTTTTTAACACCCTTGCATTGTTTTGTATTAACCTCATTATCTAACATATACGAATATAGTTTACTTCGTAGTCCAACAAATTCAACAATAGGCATACCACAAGTTTCATCTGTCAGGTTCTTGCAAAACAAACACATCAGATCACATGCTATTAAAACCTTTAGTTTACTACGACAAAATTCACTTGTTCGCTAAAAACTTGGAACAGTCGAAATATCAGGTCTTGTAACAAAATCTTGAAAAGATAGCAAAAAAAATAAAATTCCGGTTGAAGACATACTAGAATGCTCAAATGATCAAGTTATCCCTGTGGATACTTTAGATTCAGATAATCAGAAGATAGTCATTTTTGATGATTATGTTTGTGAACGTAATCAAAACGATATTATTAATTATTTCATCCAGGGAAGACACAAAAATTGTTGTGTAATTTATTTATCTCAATCTTATTACAAAACTCCCAGAGACATTCATTTGAACTGTTCTCATTACATCTTCTTTGCGACTCCAGTTAATCGTGAGCTGGGTATGCTTTCCAACGAACAAGATGTCAGCAAAGATCAGAATAAAAAAGCAACTGACAAGCAGTACGACTTTCTGTATCTTGATCGTCCGAGGAAGTTAGTAAAGCGTAACTTCACTGGTGAAATTTAATGTAATATATATTATATATAATGGGACTTTTTAACGATCTTGACGAGGAAGTTACTACTGGCAGTGTTAATATTACAAATGTTGGTATTGTGCTGTCTGAGTATGTAAAAAAACAACATCTGGTTAATTATCTTCACAAGGGTAAAAACCGGGAAAATGTTTTAAAAAGTGATCCTAACGTGGATAATAATAAAATAACCAATGTTGGTAATCCCGAAAAATCAGATGATGTAGCAACAAAATAATTTACCATAAGAAGAATAACAAAGATCATACGTGATTTTAATATTGATAACATTCCAGACATGATGAAAAATTTAACAACAGGTGTTGATGATAAACTAAGTTAAATGCAAACAAAGATACAAGAAAACCGTGAGAAAATGATTGAAATTCAAAACGGTTTAAAAGATGAAAAAAACTTTTGGGTGATGCTTTAAAAGAGCTAGAAAAGAAAGAAGATTGACCGGAAGATAGCGAGCTCTATAAAAAGCTGGGTGAAAAATACAAGTTAGTGTTGAAAGTATTAATGAGCGAATTAAGGAAATCAATAAAAAAATGGTTGACAACAATGAACTAGAAACTGCTATTGCTGATGCTTCAAAACAAATGAAAACTGCTTTTGCTGCTGAAATAACTCAAATAAAAATATTAAATGGGCTGATAAGCACTAACGTCGACGATATCAACAAAGAGTTTGAAGATATCAAAAAGAAAATGGTTGGCAGCAATCCGCTGGAGACTACCCTGAGCAAACTGTTTGACACTAATAAACTTGAGACTGCTATTGATGGTGTCTCAAAGTAAGTGAAAGCTGCACAGGATGAAAGAAGCAAAGCTTTTGAAGGCGAAATAGCTTCTCTTCAAGAGCATAATCAAAATTCTGATAGCCGACACACAGCAATTCTTGGTATAATTAATGAGTTGAAAGTAAAAGTAGAAAATTTAAGTCGGATTTTACTTATTGATTATACGATAGATGGCGGAATGAGCATCATGCAAGATGTCCGTAATTATGTATCATACCCGACACAAAAGCCACTTGAAAGAATCTCTCGTGCCCGCCTTTTTCCCAACGCGTTTACTCTTGTAACCAATCCATTTATAAACATTGGATAATATGTTACAGCATGTACTGGTGGTGGTACCGTCGAAATTGTAAAACCCGGACGTTATGTAGTTGAGGCAGACCTAACATATACGTTGCAAATACAGACATCGATATGGAATATTTTAATTTGTTTAGTCCGGATGCCGATTATCCATTTGTTAACCCAAAAATAGAAAATGGTAAATGAATACTAAAAGGAACATTCGAAGCATATCTTCCGAAATCACATTTTTGGATCATTCTTACAAACATAGCAAGTTCATCTGCTCAAGTTTATAATTTTGAAAAATCAAGTTTTAAACTGTTTTACAAAGGTGATTAATTGTATCTACTAATATGTATAATGGAACAAAAAATTGTATTATCATCAGAAAAAGCGTCAATAATTAATAGTAATTATACAACTGTATTTGACAGACCATATATTAGGCAAGAACAAACAGTATGACATTGGACTCGATAAGATTCATTCCATGACTTACTCATGGTATAATATAGTGAAGATTTTAATAACAAGCTGATAAGGTATTACAATGGAACAGATTGGAAAACTATGAATTTTGCAAATGGAAATTACAGTTATGCTGATATCGGTAATTACATATTAAAAGAAACATTGACTGTAAACTGTGATTTAAAAGATGACTCACCTGTCCCAATGATAATTGAATTTGATTTATCAAGTTTCAAATGTTTAGATACCATTCATAATAATTTCATGCTTGATTTAAGAGAAACAAACTTTCACACCTTAATCGGGTTTGACAAAGATGCAGTTATTAGAGAAACTAAATTTGGCACTGTAACACCAAACATAACAAATTCTATCGATATATTGTATATTCACTGTGATTTGATAAGTAATTCTATTGTTGTTGGATCATACGGGATGTTATTTATGAAATAAGTACAGCTGAACTTACGAGGTCGTATCCTTTTAAAGATGAACCGATAAGAGTCGGGATTCTGTGAAGTAAACAAATCGATCATTAACAGTATTAATATTTACATTACCGACTTCTCTGGCAAAATTATTAATTCAAATGGAGTTCATACATTATTTCGATTTGTTTTAAAGGAATTAATGTAATATAAGTTATATGGCACGTTTAAAAAAGTTTATGACACTCGTACAGGAACATATACTCAAGTTGACCGATTAACTGGAGCTGGTATATTTGACATTTTTTCAAATGTTGGCTCAAAGATATTTAGTGAGTCTGTGAAAACAGCAGGTAAAAAAGCATTAGAAACTGCTGGTAAACAAGTCATAGAGAGTGGTTCTAAAGAACTTTGAGATGAAGTAGGGAAAATGGCTGCTGATAAGTTAGTTTCAGTTGTAAAACCTAAACCAAAAGGTGAGATAATTTTAAAAGAACTTACAAACGCTGCCACAAAAGATGTAGCTAAAGTTGTAGCTGATAATATAATCGAAGAAGATGTAAATACAAAAGTTAATAAAATACTTTCCGGGAGGGGAACCAAAAGTACAAATGTTCATGCAAGAATTAAGAGATTACTTTCCGGGAGGGGAATCAAAAGCACAAATGCTCATGCAAGAATTAATCGATTAATTAATATTAAATAATCTAATTAATAGTATATACAGATGTTTAGAAGTGAAAAATATAATACCCAATACGATTATATACCTATTCAATTATATACTCCTGTAGTATTACCTGGAAATGCTACCAGACAAATGAAAAGCGGTTATCAATTTTCAATAAATGATAGAAGTTCTCACTTTGATTGGTATAACGCATATTTTGAAATCAGTTTTCAAGTAAACAAGTTTGCTGATGGAACCGCTTTCGTAGATGCTGACATAATTGCTTTAATTAACGATGCAGCTTCATTAATCAATCAAATGCAAGTAAAGCAAAATGGAAAATCTGTTTACGATGGAAATAATCTTCACAAATTTGTTAACATCAAATGTTTACTGGAAATGTCTAGAATTCTTTTATTTAGACAATAATAGCCATGCAGAATCTCGAAAGGACGAAGATACTTATAATCAAGGGTTTGCTACTCGTCATGTTTTCATCATAATTAATCAAATAGTTAAATCTATATTTCCATTAAGCAAATATTCCTTCTTTGAAGGTTTAGAAACTAACATGCTTCCTCCTAGTCAGATCAAATTAGCTTGCAACTGACAGATGATAATGTGCTAATTTTCAAATCAAGTGGTGAGGATGGCCGAGTAGTTATTAATAAATTAGTTTTGTGGATACCCATAATAATATTTAACCAAGATGGCATAAGTTACGTAATGACAAATCACATGACAAAAACAAGATGGACTTACCTTCGTGAAATGATACAACAAAGTGGAAGTAGCCAAGCGGTCGAGGCTCCATTTAGAATAGTGGCTGGTGTTAAAAATCCTAAACATGTTTTTGTGTATTTGCAAAGGGCCGACAAGAGTCCTTCTCAAACACAAAATCCTCATATTTTAGATACGTTTAAACTAAATGCTAATAATACTAATTGCTATTTACATTCAGCTAGATTAGAAGTTGGAATGGAATTTATTATCCAGGGAATGAATACAGTTATGATAATATCACTAGAATATTTAGAGATGTTTATAATTATTCTTACAAACAAAATAATAAAGACACTGGAACTTTACTCAATACGGATGTAATTTTATAACGGTTTTTGGTATGATATATTTTTTATTTAAAGTCCAAAGGCAAAGAAGAAGTCAGTGTTTATCCAAAAGAACTAACTTTGAGATATAAATTAAATATACCTCCTGCTGTCCCATATATAGTTCATGCTTTAGTCTTATACGAGGAAGATGTTGTTATTGATACTGTTGGAAATGAACTAGTTATTGTTTAATCTAACTTATATGTATGTGTCGTGCTCGGCCGTTTCCAAAGTCCATTATCATACTCTTTTTTTTATAATATATATGACTTACCAAAATTATTCAGTACATTTAACAGATAACCAGAAACAGAATTGAGCGAGGGCTTATGAAAACAAGAGTGAATTAACCCTCAGGTTAAAACATAACCAACTAACTGGAGATTTTTTTTTGTTGTTAACATCAACTCAAATTAAAAACATTGGTAAAGCTATAAACAGTAGGCGTGGATTAGATATAAATATATCAAAAACACAAATGAGATCTCAGTCTAAAAATGGAGGCTTTTTGGGAGCATTATCTGGCTTGTTGACTAAAACAATATTACCAACAGTTGCTAGACTTGCTCCGAAAGTATCAGCACCACTAGCAACAGGAGCAGCGAGTAATGGAATCGGCAAACTATTTGGAAATGGGATGGTAACTATTCCTAGTGACAAAAAACAAGCAATACTGCTTGAATCAAATAATGCATTAACACTACCACAAATAAACAAGATAATAAAATCCAAAGGTAGTTGCCCTATTAAACTGACAAGGCAACAACAACAAGAAGGGGGATTTCTCGGACTGCTTGCATCACTAGGAATTCCATTGATTGGTTCTCTTATTAGTGGCTTAACTGGAAAAGGTTTGCAAGTAGGCAGAAAAGGAAAAGGATTGAGAGTTGATCGCGAAAATGGTTTACAAGGAGATTCACTAATACGACCATATAGAAGTATCCCATTCGTAAAAAAAAGTTAATTTTCAATAACGAATCTATATCTAACTTAGACATAACAAAGTGGGTTAAGCAGCTAGGTATACAGAAATTCAGGGGAGTGTTTAACAAAAAAATTACCGACAAAACAAAATAAACAAGAATGCCATATTATTAATCTTGATGATCATACTGGACCTGGCACACACTGGACTTGTTACTATGATAATTATTACTTCGATCCGTTTGGTCTAAGCCACCAAAAGAAGTTTTAACTTACATACCTAATATAAAATACAACACTATTCAGTATCAAGATAAAACAAGTGTCCTTTGCCTGATATTTCTGTCTGTTTTTTATTAAAAACTTACAGGAAGGAAATAGTATATACACTTCTCAAAACTGCTAACTACACCGCTCACGTTTTGGGTTATATATATCGATGGGTTGAATGTTTTTCAATAAAATAAAAAGGAAATACCAATTCAATCATTTTTACATCATTTCATTTTATTTTTTTCATGGGCAATGCTAGAACTAAACCACAATAAGCAATTACAAACGACCCATGTAAACACTAAAGTCACACTTTTATGAACAAGAAATGAAAAGTGTGACTTTAGTGTTTACATGGGTCGTTTGTAATTGCTTATTGTGGTTTAGTTCTAGCATTGCCCATGACAAAAATAAAATGAAATGATGTAAAAATGATTGAATTGGTATTTCCTTTTTATTTTATTGAAAAACATTCAACCCATCGATATATATAACCCAAAACGTAGCGGTGTAGTTAGCAGTTTTGAGAAGTGTATGATGTACTTTATAAAATGCTAAAACCTGACAATCCAATAGAAAATGAAAACATTATAAAATCATATTTTGTAAACAAAGTTTAGTCTCATCATATTATAAATGAGTTATTGTATAAAAGAAAAAATGGTTACTGAAAATATTAATCATCAGCATGTTTTAGGAAAAAATGGCAGAAGAATGTTAAAAGCAACTTGTGCATCTTGTGGTATTACCAAAACACAGGTTGTTAAAAGTACACAAGGTGAACATATTGATATTCATAAAGTGTTACTTTCTTTATTACCTAAAAAGGGGTTAACAATTTCTGGTTATAAATATTGAGGTCCAGGTAACCCACTTGATAGCGGAAAACCGGCAAATTAGTTAGATGCTGTTTAAAAAGAGCATGACTATTGTTATGACAAAAATCCTAGTAATAAATCAATGTGTAATAAAAGCAAGCTGACCAGTTTAAAAAAATGTAAGTCTAAATCACTTGGAGAAAAAATCGTTAAGAATTTAATTGTTAAGCCGGTTATTAGTACTAACTACAAACTTGGTCTTGGAGCATCAAAAAACGAGAAAGGCGTTGAAATGGACTGACACGTTAGCATATGAACTTCATAAGCCAATACAAAGAAAGTTCACTCAACGCCGTGTGATTGTTAATGAAATTGATAAAATATGATCTGCTGACTTGGTTGATATGCAATCGTTTTCAAAGTATAATAAAGGTACTAAATACTTGCTTACTGTTATTGATGTATTTAGTAAATTTGCTTGGGTTGTGCCGGTTCCAAATAAAACTGGTTTAGAAATTACCAAAGCGTTCCAAAAAATCATAAGTATGGGAAGACAATGTAAATTATTGTGGGTTGACCAGGGAGTAAAATTTTACAATAAAATATTCAAGCAGTACCTTTTTGATATTAATATCGAAATGTATCACACGTTTAATTTTGGAAAAGCTGCAGTAATTGAACGATTTAACAGAACATTAAAAGAGAGGATGTGGAAATATTTCACAGCAAACAATACAAACACGTATTTAGACGTGTTACAAGAAATGGTTGACAAGTATAATAGCACAATACATCGGAGTATTAAAATGACACCGACTGAAGCACGTGATAAAAAGAATAAAGGAATGGTGTATTTCAACTTGTATGGAAAAATGAAAAGTAATCAAATTAAGCCAAAGTTTAAAATAGGGGATAATGTTAGAATCAGCAAATATAAAAGAACGTTTTAGAAAGGCTATACTCCAAATTGGACTGAAGAAATATTTGTTGTTGGTGAAATTCAAAATCCTATGACATAAAAAATAAAGATTTAAACAACCAAAACATTGATGGAAGCTTTTATGAATTAGAAATGATAAAAGCAAAGCAAGAAATATTCAGGATTGAAAAAGTAATACGACGTGATTACAAAAAGAAACAAGCATTGATTAAATGGAAGGGTTAAAATGAAGATTTCAATAGTTGGGTCCCATTTAAGGATATTGAAAATATTAAATAAGAACTCAAAAAATAAATTATGCATAGTAAGTTATTTACAAAATGGAGACGGTGGATATTATTCATACTAAATTAATAGATACTGGGTTTTTTGGTAAAGTTCTTCCTAAGCGAAGGGTAATCAAACAGTTTGTATAGTTGTTGTGAGGGGTCAGTTAGCAAGTATGTCACCGCCATTTGGTATTTGCATCTTTGTGTTAAGGGCAACTGGAGACAACTGACAACTGCTGATTGTTTGTCGCGAGGGAGGAAATTGCGCTTATACCCACAGTATCTTTACTACTTACACTCTTTATGCAACTAGTTAAAACGTATGTCAACTGAGGTTATGACCCTATAATTTAGCAACGCACTGCATGTTTAATGGTTGACCCATTTTCAGTTTGCCACTATGCTTTCCTCTTTGTGCGATGACAGGACAGATCGTGGACCCAATGATGACGTCAACATAAATCCTCAAAGTACGGTAGTGTTTGATGTTTGTCTTAAATATTGTCTTTTCGTACCCTTTAACGGTTTGTACTATTGTTGTTCTGGCTTCAAATTCAATATCCTATGACATACAAAATAAAAGATTTAAACAACCAAAACATTGATGGAAGCTTTTATGAATTAGAAATGATAAAAGCAAAGCAAGAAATATTCAGGATTGAAAAAGTTTGATGTTTGTCTTAAATATTGTCTTGTCGTACCCTTTAACGGTTTTTTACTATTGTTGTTCTGGCTTCAGCAAGTCATTGAGTACTTGCATTGTGGCTTTCTAGATGTTTGTTTATGTTCATATAAACATGACCATCTAAGCCCTATTGTCAACCCTTTTTGTGTTTGTGATGTCGTTTGCATTTATTATTGCTTTTGCCTTCTTGTTTGTCTGTTTGCGTGTTTGTTTCTGTGTTTTGTGGTTTACTGTCCTCCTTGAATGCTACTTTCCCTGTCCGATCATTTTATATTTCTTATACGTATATTGCCTTTTAATGCTGCCTTGTTTGTTAGCGAATATAGCCTGGCGGGGATTTATTTATTTACATTGTCCTGTTTTAAGGGAATGGCAATACGTTGTGTGTGAGGTTTTGTCTGCTCTAGAACTTAGTTTAAATCCCCAGCGGCTTTTTCTGCAACTGACCGTTCCAAAGCGGTAGCGCTATTTTCAACCCGTTTGTGTTTAGATGTCACATGCCTTTCTTCTTTAAGTTATACACATTGTAATTGCTGTTTGTTTTAATGCGTCGTTTTGGTTTACTATGTGAAAGCTGAATTATCTGTTCAACTTTTATACGTACTTTTAAGATAACATCCATTTTCCAAATGTCCCCAAAACGTTCTCAATACGATCGATGCACTATAGAACAAATGTAATTTCACAGGTGTATTTCTGGAGCTTGTACACGAGTTGAGGACTTTAATATTCGTTATCTTTGTATAACTAAAGAGCTACTCCATCAGCGCTACCGTCACCATATACCTCTTAAAACCTTTGCAAAATTGTATTATCGTAACACTGATCTTCTTTCCAAATATAAAAGTAATTTAAGACCTCTTCTGCAACAAGGACTATCACAACCTGACTTCTATGTGATGTGATTTACAAACTTCGTAAGATCCTTGGTCATGATCACTTTCATACTATCTTTGTTAAACTTGTTAAAAGGTTTATCAAAAGAGGTTAAGACCCTATCATTTTGCAACGCACTGCATGCTTTGTGGTGGACCCATTTACAGTTCGCCACTTTCCTCTTTAATTGTGCGATGACCGGACAGGCTCTGGACCCTATGATGACGTCTACCTAAAGCCCAAAGGGACGGTGACGTTTGATGTGTGTATAAAATCCTGTCTTGTCGTGCCCTCAATGGTTTATTCTCTTGTTGCTCTGGCTTCTGCCAAGTCACTGAGTACCTTGTTTGTGGCTTTCTATGCTATTGTTTTTTGTTTTGTATTTATACATACACGAGCATCTTTGTAATTAACTTATATTGCCTTTTAATGCTGCCTTTTTGGTTAGAGAATAGTTCATGGCGGGGATTTCTTTATTTACAATGTCCCGTTTTATTAGGATGACAGTAGGATAAAGAGGTGTGAGGATTTGGTGCACCATAGAACCTGGTTTAAACCCCCACGGCATTTTTTGCCACTGACCGTTCCAAGGCGGTAGTCCTATTGTCAACCCTTTTTGTGTTTGTAACGTCATATGCTTTTATTCTTTATTGCTATTGCCATTCATGTTTGTCTTTGGGTGCTTTGCGGTTTACTGTGTTCTGTGAAAGCTGCATTTCCTGTTCGACTTTTATACTTATTTTTCTAATAAATAAAAGCCTTTTTATTATCTATATATAAGCAATTATAAGCATAAAATTAATATAGTATATCGTCAAGGGATATTCTTTGAGAGAAATCAACCAGGAATGTATTTTATATTAAACAGATAAACAGCAATTTAACAGTTGGGTAACTGTGGGGATTTTGGCAGGTAAATCCAGAGTTTGTTTTGCAACACCAACCCACACTAATAATATTGCATTTATTTTCAAGAGAACCCCACGCTATGTTTTACACCTCTCCTCCAATAGTTTCGATAAGTATGAGTTGCTTCAGCAAAGTTTTGTATCTATTAAGAATTGATTACGGCTTGAACGCGAACATTGATGGGCAAAGTCCATGAAGCGCGATTTTCGATAATTGATGAAATTTATAATTGATGAAAACTTTCCTAATCGTTAGGATATATTTAGGTCTACCAATGTTGCAAAAACGAAGAATAATGTATGCACGAAATAATAAAATTATATATAAAAATATCCAGAAAAACGAGTGTGTATCATGAATATGGCCTTAACACTATCTCTTCTTCTCTTTATCCTCGCGCTATACTCGTTCTGTAGTAATGAGCGCCTGTTCTCTTATCGGCAGTAAACCGTGAGACTGCAAAAAAAAATTACCAGTTTATGTGGCTTTTTAAATGATAGTGCCTGTTTTAAATATTTGATGTGTTTCAAATGACTTCGTAGACGTTGTTTAAATGTTCAACATAAACCGTAACACGTAGCCGTAAAACATAATGTCAGACCGTTAAACAACAACATACCGTCCCAGATTGAAAACCAGTTATCTCAGTTCTAATGCTTTTCCATTTAAAAGTCAGACCTATAAAGTAAAAGTATACAAACACACTTGTTTTTATTAGCTCGGACAAGTTCGAAAACCATCGAGAGCGGATTAGTTTCGCCGGAGTTATGACCCTTGTTTTGCTAAAAAATACCATATTAAGGCTTGTGAACACTCTAGCACCTTCATTTTGAATTTGATCTTTTAGAAACCTGTACAGATTGTTGATATTGATAACAGGTCGGACAAGTTCGAAAACCAGCTATTTCGAACAAGTAACACTGGAGTTATGGGCCCTTGAAATCCGAATAAATGCCATATTTAGCCTTGTGAACACTCTAACATCTTCATTCGATCTTTCCCAAAGTTGGTCAGATTGTTGATATCAATGAAAGCTCGGACGAGTTCGAAAACCAGCCAGATCAAACTAGTAACACCAGAGTTATTGCCCTTTTCAATATGTGGTAATGTACACTGGAAACACCAGGGGTCGTGGGTTCAAATCTTACTGGAGGCATGTTTTTTGTTTTTCATAAGAAACATTGGTTCATTTTTCTTTAATTGGTAGCTTAGGGGCCCTTGTTGGATCAGTTTTACATAAGAGTTATAGGGAAAAAATTCAAAAATCTTCTTCTCTGTAACTACAACGGATACAGGATTAATATTTTTTATGTATTATCAGCTTATAGATCTGCTACCAGTTTTGTTCAAATGGTGACACTGCGGTCAAATTTGGCCCCGACCCAGGGTTCACAGTTTGTAACAAGATGGACCAAGTGGAGAACACTCACCAAGGGAGAATCAAGAATAAATAAATTTACAACAAGATGAATATAATACAAATGAATACAAATGACAAAGTAGAAATATAAACGTTATAAATCATGTTTAAAATGAAGTTCACTACACGTTAGATGGAATCCCTTTTCTTCTAAGTAAACATTAAACTGTTCGGTTTTAATCAGACTGAATATCTGTATTTATGATATATGTATGCTATATCACACGCTAGTTTATATCTCAAAGCTATATCTAGCCGTGTTCTTCCGGTACAGTTCCCGGCACTAATACTTCACTTTCGCGTTATATTGCAATCCCCTCATCAGCGGTTGCTATTCGTCCCGGTACCACACATACTTCCGGTGACGTAATTCACACGCGACGCCCACTCGCACGATCCTTTCCGGGGATGGCCCAAGTCTCGGTATTACACATCCGGTGACGTTATCTGCGTAAACAGGCCTCTTGCCTAGCGTCGCCGTGGCTACCGTCTGGTCTGTCGCTCAAATAGCAAATGATGTCGGTCCCGTGTCCTATGACGCGTTCCCAACCTACGACCCCGTAGACCACGCTCCCGACAATACGCTCTACATGCTCTGTCTACGCTCCTAGGTATACGGCTACAAAATATATACCCAGTCTTACAATGTTATCACACCATGTATTTTATAATAGCACTAAGGTATCACCATACCTAAAACTGATTGCAAAGCAATCTTTATTCAGAATGAATAAACACGAAGTCTAAACCTACTTCGAATAGACATTATGCTAAACTTTAACAAAACGTGTAAAACAATTACAGCTGTACCTGTAATTTACTCACATTTCTAGATGTAATGCAAAACTAACATCATAATAATTTAACCATAGACTGAATGAATAATTGGTTTTAAATCCCGTTAACACATTATAGGCTATAATGGTACAGCGACCTCAGATTGATTGAATAATAATGACAATATGAAAACCAACCTCAGAGAGATTTATACTGCACAATAAACTATCACCGTTTACGCAATAACGTAATGACAGTTAGAAACCTCCGTAGAGAAGTACATACAATCTGAATTGCGTTCTCCATTTACTATCTACAGAACAATTGGCATTATCAATAATGTAAATATATGCCCCAATAATCTTATCAGACAATTATTTGCTAAAATATTCTGACGTTTGAAAACGTACAAGAATTAAAGACAATATCCTGCTAACTATCTATGGCTTTTACCGGCAAATATTTACTTCAGAACAGCAATTTAAATATGACAATAAATTACAACAAATAAAATAGATTTGACTTACCCCTTGCCGTTATGGTATTGGTCACTAACTACCCTGGATAATGGCTTGCGATCTGTGACAAGTTTTGTGATTTCGACACCCATATATACAGTCCTTACACGGATACCTGGTGGAACACGCCATCCATGCAAATGTCATGTTATTCGGACTGCTCGGACTGCTTGGACTGCACGTAGTGTCGTAATTGTGTTCTATGTCTTATATAAGAATTAGGCCCGCACTGGTAAATACTGGCAAATTTACTCATAATACACAGCTTGTAAAATCATGACTTTCTTAATAGTTGATGGATTTTGATGAAATAAACGCCAAAACAACTTATTCTTTATCAATAGAATGAATCTAGTAAATCATTTATTAGATATAGGCATCGATTAAAAGTGATGCGCTTGGCAAAAATCTTCCAAAATTCCTATGAAATATCAGGGTAAATGAGGCCCCGACAAACACAGTTAAAAACTCTAAGTAAATATGCACTCATTTTGTTACACAGTTTTACAAAGACTTATACAGGGAAAAACTTAAAAAACTTGTATTTGTATTTACCAGATTATTGTTCTCTACCAAGTTTCTTGAAATGGAGTCAAATTTGGCACCGCCCCAGGAGTCCCAGTTTTACATAGACTGATATAGGGAAAAACTTAAACAATCTGCTTCTCTGAAACTACAATAGCTAAACCTGTAATATTTTGTGTTTATTATCAGCTTATGTTTCTCTATATGGTTTGTTCAAATGGTAACCCTGGTGTCTAAATTGGCCCAGCCCTAGGGGTCATTTTTACATTTTTACAAAGACTTATATATAGGGAAAAACTTTAAAAATCTTCTTCTCTGAAACTACAAGAGTCAAAGGTTTAATAGTTTGTATTTACACTCAGCTAATGATCCTCTACCAAGTTTGTTTGAATGGTGACCATGGGGTCAAATTTGGCCCAACCCCAGGGGTCACCTATTTTACATAGACTTATATGGACAAATTTAAAAAATCTTCTTCTCTGAAACTACAAGAGTCAACAGTTTAATATTTTGTATTTACTCTCAGCTTATGATCCTCTATCGAGTTTGTTCAAATGGTGACCCTGGGGTAAAATTTGACACCGCCCCTGGGTCACATGGTTTGAGTGTTTATATTAACGAAAGTTTGATTTGTTTAAAGCTAGCCAAACTTGAGCCAAATACACCCCCTTATATCTTGGTAATTGAAGACATTTTATAAAAAAACTAGTTTGATACTGCCATATCTGACACACAATCATACTTTCGCCCCACCCCACCCCACTCCACCCCACCAATGACACCATATAGCCAGTAAAACGATACAGGTCTCTTGTTTTTATGAAAACTAAAATTCATCGGTAAAGGCAGTTTGTTGGCGTCATCCAATGACGTCGCTTGTTACAACGTTATGTGACGTCTCGTTCATTTATGACGGTGAATCGTGCGTTTAACGGGCGCAGATATGAGGCGTAAGCTAATGGAGTAACGCGTGACATTATAGTTGCGTTAGAATTGCAGTTCATTCATCTTTCAAAGAACTCTTTCTCTCCTTAAAATATTTGAATAAAAGATATCGGACATAACGTTTTACCTTAAGTATATTAAACACTGCGGAACTTGCCGTGAAATGACCAAGGGTTCCCATATTTCCTGTTCGACTTTTATACCTAATTGTATTGTGTTCAGTGGTGCATTCATTGTGTTCAGTGGTGCATTCATTGTGTTCAGTGGTGCATTCATTGTGTTCAGTGGTGCATTCATTGTGTCCAGTGGTGCATTCATTGTGTTCAGTGGTGCATTCATTGTGTTCAGTGGTGCATTCATTGCGTCCAGTGGCGCATTCATTGTGTCCAGTGGTGCATTCATTGTGTCCAGTGGTACATTCATTGTGTTCAGTGGTGCATTCATTGTGTCCAGTGGTACATTCATTGTGTTCAGTGGTGCATTCATTGTGTTCAGTGGTGCATTCACCAATCATGTTTTCTGTATATCAAAGCACCAACTTCCAATTTATTCTGAAAACAACTTTGTTTAAAAGCTCAAGTAAACTGTTATGAAAGTAGATATAAGATATAACGGTCGAACAGGAAAAGTTATGAAACTATTAGTTAAACTATTCATGCACACATTTTCTGTATATCAAAGTACAACAACTACCAATTTATTTTGAAAATAACTCCGTTTGAAAGCTCACGACAAGCGATTCGTATGTAAGTAGATATAAGGTCAAACAGGAAAAGTTACGAAAGCTCAAACTGAAATCCGGTCAGGGGTCCATGATAAAACGACATGTAAAGAAATACAAAACGACATGTAAAGAAATATTTGTATATAGAATTCCATGTTAGTTACATATAAATGAAAAATTCTAAGGTAGTGCAGTTCGAAACTGGAATGCATTATGTCATAAATAAGCATTCCAGGTTGACAGAAGCAGTTATTATCATTGTTTGCAATATCAATCTCACGTGAAACGGATGTATACAATATTAATCTCTCATGAAACAGGTGTATACAATATCAATCTCTCGTGAAATACATGTATACAATATCAATCTCTAGTGAAACAGGTGTAATATCATTATCTCGAGAAACAGGTGTATACAATATAAAATTTTCTTGAGACAGGTGTATACAATATCGATTTCTCGTAAAAAACAGATGTATACAATATCAATCTCACGTGAAACAAATGTATACAATATCAGTCTCTCGTGAAACAGGTGTAATATCAATATTTCGTGAAACAGGTGTATATAATATCAATCTCTTGTGAAACAGGTGTATACAATAGCAATCTCTCGTGAAACTGCTGTATAGAATCTCTAGTGAAACAGGTGTATACAATAGTAATCTCTCATGAAACTGCTGTATACAATAGCAATCTCTGGTGAAGTAGGTGTATACAATAGCAATCTCCCGTGAAACAGGTGTATACATTCCCGTTTTGAATGTGCGTAACCCAATTAACATAACTAAACAAGAACACACTAGGTATGTTAGAGAAATGCTAGATATAAACAAGAGGGTCAAGATGGCCTTAAATCGATCAACTGAGTAATGGCACATTATCAAACTTCTTCAAAATCTTATGGTCATATACAATCTGTGCAAGTTTGGTTAAGATTGTTCAAGAAATGTGGGCTCTGTTGTGTATAACAACATTGATATAAAGACACTGACAACGTTTGGTAAATATCAAATACAAAATGAGGTGCTAGAGTGTAACACCTTGGGCAGGGCCAAATGTGACCCGAGGGTTACATGTAATATATGAGAGCTTTGTGGTTTCAGAGAAGAAGATTTTTTAAGTTTTTCCCTATACAAGTCTATGTAAAACATGACCTTCTGGAGTGGGGCCAAATGTGACCCCATGGTCTCCATTTGAACAAACTTGTTAAAGGACCATTAAACTGATAGCAAATGCAAAATATTACACCTCTGACTTGCAGTTCCAGAGAACAAGATTTTTTTCAGTTTTTCCCTATTCAAGCATATGTAAAACTGTGACCCCCGGGGCGGGGACAGATGTGACCCCAGGGTCACCATTTGAACAAAATTGGTAGAGGACCATAAGCTTATAGCAAATGCAAAATATTAAACCTCTGGCTCTTGCAGTTTCAGAGAAGAAGATTTTTTAAGTTTTTCCCTATACCTGTCTATGTAAAACTGTGACCCTCGGGGCGGAGACAAATTTGACCACAGGGTCACCATTTGAACAAACTTAGTAGAGGACCATAAGCTGATGCTACATGTAATACATTAGAGCTCTGTGCCATGTGGTTCCAGAGAAGAAGAGTTTTTTCAGTTTTTCCCTATACAAGCCTATGTAAAGCTGTGACCCCCGGGGTGGGGCCAAATGTGACCTCTGGGTCACCATTTGAACAAACTTGGTAGAGGACCATAAGCTTATAGCAAATACAAAATATTAAACCTCTGGCTCTTGCAGTTTCAGAGAAGAAGAATATTTAAGTTTTTCCCTATACATGTCTATGTAAAACATGTGAAGAAGAGGATTTTTTAAAGTTTTTTCATATATGTCTATATGTAAAACATGCAAAACCTCAATATACAAATTTTGGACCCCGGAAACGGCCATTTTTAACCCCTGGGACTTCATTTGAACAAACTTGATAATTTTAAAAGAAAAACTGTTGAAATCTGTCTAGCGGTTCTGGAGAAGAAGCTTTTTAAGGTTTCGACCATATATGGTAATGGCAGCCATCTTGGATGTAGCGCTGACCTCATTTTAACAAATTTACAAAGCATTCATCTAAGGAACATTCGTCTGAAGTTTGGTCAAAATTTGATTAGCGGTTTCTGAGGAGAAGTCGTTTGAAGAAAAGTTAACGACGGACGGATGGACGACGGACGACGGACGAAGAATGATCCCAATAGATCACCTTGAGCCTTCGGCTCAGGTGATCTAAAAAGCAGTTATATAAATCAAAAAGGCGGTTATATAAATCAAAGAACAGAACGTACATGAAACTAAAGAGCTTTCTTCATGAAGCAGTCAATTGGACAGTTGTAACAAAAATAATAAAAACATAAACTACTTATTTTGGATGTATTTCAATTGGCCATATGTTTTGTGTGCGGCAATTTACTCATTAACATACTATAATTAAATAGAGGAACTTTCAGGAGTGCTACGTTATTTACTAAACTTGTTGGCAATATTACATGTGTCACAGGGCTAGAAAAATGTGCAGCAGCCAGCCAAACTAATGAGTTTACTAAGTTTAATTTAGAGAAGGAGGAATTTGAGATTGTTTTTCACTACAAAACAGCATGGTACGTAATTCAGCTGAAAAAAACGTATTCTCGCTAAAAAATAATACGGCACTTTTAATGAGCAAAAATGGATGCCATTATAAAGATGTACAACTCTTTTTATTCGGCCTCGAATACTACCTTCAGCTAAAGCAGACCGGTGTTAGATTGAACGTTTTTACTAAAACATTTAGGTATGCATAATTTTCATGAAGACTTGAATTTAACCTATAATTAGATTGAAGCCAGTTTGTTTTTCATGCATTTTCGTTTCCGTGAAATTGTTTTTGTACAGGTCAATAAGACATGCATTGTTTAAACTGTTGCTTATTAGTTAAAATAGACAATGACAATTTGAACATTGAACATAATATCATTGGCCAATCTCGAAGAACTGCAATCACTGGATAAAAAAGAAAATGTAAAGCAATACGTATGCGAAGAAGCTGCTACAGTTCATTCTTATCAAGTGTCACTTCTTTTTGAGAAGTTCGTCACGCATTGCGGGTATCAATCCTTTACGGAAGGCAATATCCACGAGTGTATCTGCATCTTTGGTGTCAGGATACTGACGGATGGCCCACTTGATGTAGACCAAGAATTCGTTCCAATCGATATAGCCATCTGCGTCCATGTCCAGTGCCTGTATTGCTCTCTTCGTATCAGAGCATCTATAGCAACCAAAGTACGGAGCCATGAAACCATTGTAGAATGAATCGTACTGCAAAAGATCATCTCCTTGCACCTTATCCTTCAGATCCCATATGTCCCACCTCTCACGTATTTCAGCAATAAGGTTCTGTGCGTGTGGCTTCTGCAACTCACCTTTGACTATGATATCTCTCATATTCTCAGTCAGAGAGCCCCCAGCACGGTCAAACAGTATTGCCAGACCCATCTTGCTCATATACTCTTCCTTCCTGTAAACACATTTCTAGTATTGTAGACAAGCAATGCAACTAGAAAAATGAGAAAAATGGTCCAATAGAAACCACTGCAATCAAATGAAATAAATGAACATATTTAAAATCAATGAAATGGACAATACATAACATAAACATTTTTAAAGACGGGGTTACCGAATCAGAACGGTCAGTAGGCAATAAGGCCTACAGGTTAGCTTAAATCGATTTTGTATACACAACCTTGCTATTATCCTGTCTTCAAAGCAAACATTCACAAACCCGTGTAAATAAAAGTACATCCCATCATAAGGAACTCTATATCGATAAAATTAGAGATAAATATCGAACAGGAAAAGTAGCATTCAAGGATGACAGTCTACCAAAAACAAACACAGAAACAAAGAACAACTTTAAAGATGAATAAAAGGCCAAATAAGACATCGCAATCACAAAATGTTTGACAATAGTGCTACCGCCTTGGAACGGTCATTGGCAAAAAAGGCCGCGGGGGTTTAAACTGGGTTCTATGGTGCACCAAACCTCACACTTACCCTACTGTCATCCCAATAAAACGGGACAGTGCAAATAAAGAACTATTCTCTAACCAAGAAGGCAGCATTAAAAGGCAATAATAGTAAAACACAAAGATGCTCGTGTATACATAAATGCAAAACACAATAGCCTAGAAAGCCACAAAGAAGGAACTCAATGACTTGGCAGAAGCCAGAGCACCAAGAGAACAAACCATTGAGGGCACGACAAGACAAGATTGCAGACAAACATCAAACGTCACCGTCCTTTTGGGCTTTAGGTAGACGTCATCATAGGGTCCACGGACTGTCTGGTCCTCGCACAATCAAAGAGGAAAGCATAGTGGCGAACTGTAAATGGGTCCACCACCAAGCATGCAGTCCACATCCAGAGAATGAATGTCGAGTCTACTGTTGTTAAAAACATTATTGAATACTAGACATTAATTGTTATCTGATTGACAATATGGCTTGACTTGAAATTTAAATAAAGTTTCAACAATGTAATGCGAATCAAAATAGGAAGATCATAGAAGAGGATATCTTGATTATGCTATATACTGAGAAAAAAGGAAAACGCATGCTACAACAACGCGTTGTTTTAATCGTTTGACACATTAAAATGAAAACTTGAAGCTTTATTACAAATCATAACCCCGATACAGCCAAATAATGACATACGAAGAATTAAAATAAAATATCTATCATTCGTGTTGCCAAAGTCATACCAAGAAGAGCGGTGCAAGATATTAGGTCAGCTGGATTGAGGACGTTCGCAAATATTATTCAAAGCTGGTGTATCGCGACCAAATCGACTATTTCCATATAAGTTCGACGCTTCAATACAACTTAAACAGTTTTCAACTGTCTAAATTCAGGCACGGTGTGTTAGACTGCATCTTTGTGGGAGATTTCTGACGTTATTATATACATGATTGTAATAGTAGAATATATTCGCATTTTAAAAGCCGGCAGTGATAGTCAAATTCAATAAAGCGCGTTAATTTTCCCGTTGATCAAGTATCAACAATATATTCCTTGAAAATATGATATAATGATGACAAAGTGTTGAAATACGAGAGAGACCACTACCGTTAGTATATGTTGCGACCGTGGAATAGCCATTTCACTGACGATAAACAAGTGCGCGTAGTACCGAATCCTCGTTCAACAATCAGATATATCAATGTTAAACGCTCACAAAACGTATTCATTACGTGGTTCGAGTATTAACTTTCATATCCCATCCAACCACCTCTCCAAGAAGCGAAAGCGGGGTTGGCTGTGGTATGAAATAAAACCTTAATTTTGGCTTAAAATGATGATTAATTGTAAACAGGTTATCGCATATTTCAGTAAAAATTATTTAAACCTGTTTTATTGCCGAAATATCCGTTATACTATCCTGCAATATAAGTTTTCACATCGCTTAATGTTATAAGATAACAAGGGACCTTCGTGGCCAAGATGTCTAAGGCGTTTGCACACAAGACCACTCTCCTCTCACACCTACAGTCGAAGATTCAAATACCGCTGGGGTACCCTGATTGCATGGTAGAAATGGTGCTAACTATCTACTGAAAAACTGTAGTTCTGATCAGGTTTATGAGTTATACTAAAACAGTATTTCTCTACTATTAACGCTGACGGCCATATGTAACCTAAATGATATGTTGAGAAATGGCATTAAACAATAATGCAAAATATAATACAGAATTTCTTTTTTTCAGTATATCCTGATATGTTGCCGATTGAAATTATTTTCCTATTATAGTTATATCACGAACATAGCTGTCAAGGCGCAATGAAAGTCAAAAGTGAGATGGGACCCAAAGGACGGTTGACCCTTAAATAGGGGATCAGTGTGGTGAAGCTTCCTAAAGCTCGAGATGGTCTTTGGTTGCATTTGATGAACTTCGGCATAGATGTATACTCATAATACTTTTCATATGATCATATATTATACTGCCGCTTTCACAAAGCGAAGTGGGGCTTATATAGGAATCACGCTGTCCGTAACGTCCCGTCGCGTAACACAGTGGTGTACCGTCGCGTCGCGTCGCGTTACACAGCGTTACACATGTGTATTGCTTGCATTCCTCAAGCATTTCTGAATACGTTGTCCCCAAACTTCATTTACACATAACAACTGATGACCTTCTGTCCCTCCACATCACCCATTGTTCAACAATGGAATTATTATATAATTATGGCCCTTTGTTTCAGCGGGGGGTATTCATCACTTTCAGTGATAGTTCTAATTTTAATTGAATTCATTTAAGTCACACCATATACGGAAGCGATACCGACATCCTGGTTAACCTATACTAATTGTATTGAGTAGTGGTATAAAGGATACTCAATTTGATTGATAAAACAATGCAGACAAACAAACATGTTGGTCAAACTGTTAGAATGAGCACGTTGAAAGTCTGCACGTGAGCGTGATTTGATACAAAAATGCGTGTGTCTCACGCCCAATGCGAGACGTGACAGGTATTCACGAAGGTTCACAATTGCTTTGATTTCTCCCAACACTTACCTATTTTGTCTTAAATCCTCGAGCATTACTTCTTTCATCTTGTATGCCAGTTTTTCAGTAAACTGCTCTTCGTCGCCAAACAGATTGATCAGTCTGGTCTTTATCATTTCGGGTGAAGCAAGGGTAGTTATTCGTACTACAGACTTTTCACCAAAAAATTCGGCCAAGTCGAACTCTTCTGTATTTAAATCAAAGACAAAATCTAATGCACGTTCGCCGTAGATGGGTTGCTTGATGTGGGGTTTGACTCCCGTGGTAATTTTGGTCACGTTGATGGCTGCCTTGCGGAGATAAGTGCAGTTATAATTCTTGAGAACTTTCTTGTTCCCCAGTCGAATGAGATTCATCAAGGTAACACAGGAAGCTGCATTTCCCATAGAAGAACCCTCAAGACAAACACTTGCCCATATTCCATTTGCCCCACTCATAAGAACCTGTATGAAATAAAAAACGAAGACACGAACTTAATATAGGCATGCACAAACTTAGAGATTTGGCTTTATATGCCCCGTCTAAGTCTATCGGGAACATGTTGGTCTCTACGATTCTAGTTTTGGAATTATATTAACATAAAAGATAGCACGCCATTCATAATGTAGGTATACTTATCTTTAACAAGAGATACCTGGATCATGGTACCTATAATATAAAGGCTATGAGAGCGTTTTCTCCAAATGGACGTGATGCATTCTTTGTTATTTTTAGCCGACGCTCAAATTTCAGTTACGTTAAGAGAAGCAAGTTTATCAAAATATATACGAAATATACAATGAAGAATCTTATCTGCTCGACTTAAATTGCTCTGAGGCTGATTTAAACTCAAAAGCGTAATTTATGTTTAGGACTTGCTTTATTAAATGATAAACACGCTGATCGCAATTTCTTATGTATACTTCTCCCTGGGTCTACCCATAAATTAATCTGAATAAATTCGACTACCTTTACAATTATGTTATAAAATGCTGCGAAAATTTGAGTTTGAAGTATTATTCCAATATAGACAAAAAGAAACGTGTGACGGACTGCCGCCCCTTCCAAGAGCATCTTTAGTCTTTTTTTCTTTATTTAAGATCAAAGGAAAAGGTAGTCAGCTTAGGTTGTAATCGGCGTAGGGGAATCAGTTGCATTGATTTCGTTTGTATTTATCCAAGCCTCATGCCACCTAAGGTAGTGAATGTCTGTGTGCTGACAGTCTGACATACGGACGGATGGACATCTACCATTTCTATGTACAAACAGATTTTCTTCGTAAAGAAGGCGGAAAACTAGTGCAATACCCTAAGGATATAAATTTATAAACTGCGTTAACATGCTCCTAGTGCACTCCGAAACATGTATTACGGTGGATGGGATTTAGGATTTGAATGAAGGGATTGAAACATCAAAATTGATTGCAAGCTCAATAATTACATGTCTTTTGGACCAACCTTTGTGGCTTTAAAGTAGAATGACGTTTAAGTCAGTGCTAGGTAGCGTGAGATGTGTTGCACCTTATATTATCTCTCATGAACAGACTCAATAAAACCAAGTCTGTTGATCTTTTTCTGCTGTCAGTACTTACCTCTAGTGCTGTTACATCACAGTATCCAAACTTCTCGTGCACATGGACCAGAAGGTGTCCTTTCCAATCATGCGCATCCATTACTTTTCTAATATACTTCGCCCAGGTACCGCATTCCTCTGGAAGAGACTTCCCTCTAGGTTCTTCAAACATCAAACCGAAGAGACGTAAATTGGCTGGCAGGTTAGAAAGAAATTCAACGACCTGGAAAACGCGTTCGGAATGAGATGGCATGGTATCGGGAAGATCTCGGAAGCTAACAAAAATTTTGGCGTCCTTGTGGAGATTTTCATGACACCAACTGATCCATTTTTCTAGAAGTTTGCACAATTTATCGATGGATAATTTCTCGAAATCATATGTTGAGTCTCCAAGATCCAGCTCAAAGATGACATTCCACAAGCCGACTTCTTTCAGTTTTCGCAAACCAACTGGAACGGTTTCCAGATCAGGGACCTTGTCCTTGGAACCTTAATTAATACAAACATAGAACAGAAGAATCGTCAATGTAATGTGGTTACCTGACATACCCTTGCTCACAAACAAAATAAGTTTATAAGTGAGTTTAAAGATTTAATCAATTATGATGTAGTTTTTTTAGTTAATGCATATGCAAGACGTAATGAATGGGCTGACGGTTATATTAATTCAGCTAAAGTATGATATGTTGAATATTTCTAACTGTATATTAGCAACTAATTGTATGAGCCTGACAAAAACAAGGTATGAAAGGAAATATTTGGATATCGTCGAACACGATAAATACATAAAATATGTTGCAGTCTCGGTTTGATTGAGACTGTTCATGAATCAAACTAGTGAAATATTCTTGCTACCGTGCACGCCCTCTAGCCCTGGTATGAGCAAAACGCAATATTGAAAATGCCAATAGGACAGAAATTTGAACCATCCCGAAAATGGTATGCATATGATGGCGAACCTTCTATGCGACTTGTTCACACCATTCTATGGCCAGCGGCGTATGGACCCAGTTTCTAACAAAACTCGTTGCCCTAAACGAGAAAACAGTGGGCGAAATAAACGAAATTGAATTTAGCTGAAAGCAGAGGTTGGGAAGCCTGCGTATCATAGGTAACAGTCAAAAGACTAAATTAAAACGCAGGCATCATATCCTAAGGGTGATTAAACAATACTCAGAACCTTTAATAGCTGTAGTAGTGAAACCACCTTTTCGAATTTCAAGTAAGAATCCAAAAGTATTTGAGAAACATTACATTGTTTTCCCTGAAGGTACCGATTGTGATTCGGTTTAGGACCAGTTTGAAAAATGTACAGATATATAACACATATTAACGTATGCAAGGAACGTTTAAACGGTAATGTTACTCGCCTCATAATTTTCTTATAAACATATATAATTTGGACCATTAGTAAATTTCATCTTTCATATTCACTTGTTTCTGGATTTCCGGAAGAACCATGATGAAAATAACTAAAAATCGAACAGGAAATGCAGCTTTCACAGGACACAGTTAACCCGACAACACGAAAAAAGACAAGCATGAACGGCAATGTTAATAAGGAATAAAGGCATATGACGACACAAACACAAAAAGGGTTGACAATAGGGCTACCGCCTTGGAACGGTCAGTGGCAAAAAAGGCCGCTGGGGGCTTAAACCAGGTTCTAGGAGTCATACATATGGTGGAGTTTACGGTAGTTTGATTTATTTAGATAATGAGTATATTCAAAAAGAAGCATATAATTTAAAAACAAATGGATGGCTCTTTAAAAAATGTTCATGTCGAACAAACAATGCAGTATAAATCATCGGAAATGAAAAAAGAAAGATATGTTTTCATACAAGCAGTGTAATAAATCAACATCTACAAATCATGTGTTATCTGCTGGCCGTTTATCATTTTATAAATCATCTGATTTTAAAAAATGCGACAAAATATTTATGCATTAGATAACAAAAAGAAACTTTTGAAAATTATACAGTAATTTCGATGCACATAAGGTTGTAGTTTTCCATCTTTACTTCAAGTCATAGAGATATATAGTATAACAGGAGATATACAAGTTGAACAGGAAAGTAGCATTCGAGGACCACAGTCAACTAAAAACACACAAAAACAAACAATAATTACAAAGATATATAAAAGGCAAGATATGACATCATAAACATAAAAAAGGTTACACGGATATGATATGGACAGAAAACGTCAGAAAACTATATTAAATATGTCAACTGGATTACCTTCTGTGATTTCAGAGAAGGCAAATAGACCAGATCGATCTTCTCCCTGTTCCACTAACTCCTTAATAAAAACATCGTCCACTCGGGTCATGTGGGAGAAGGAGGCAACTATGGTATTTTTAAAGCCGCATTTTTTAACTTCATTATATATTTTCCATTTGCTCGCCAGAGTATGTCCCTTCAGCTGCCCCACAGTGCTTTCACGAATGGAATTATCGAGAACAAAAAGGTCCAAGTCACGCAAGGTTTGATACTTTGCCAATTCCTTTTGAACTTCTGCTTCATAGCTGCGAGCCAAACTAGCGTACTCGTTTTCAGACATGTTCTGAAGAGAAGAAACTGAAATTGTTAGCAACTAGTACAAATAATGATAAAAGTTGAGCAGGAAATGCAGCTTTCACAGAACACAGTAAACCCAAAAACACGCAAAACGGCAAACATGAATGGCAGTGTTAATGAGGAATAAAGGCATATGACGTCACAAACACAAAAATGGTTGACAATGGGGCTGCCGACTTGAAACTGTCAGTGGCAATATAGGCCACTGGCGGTTTAAACCAGGTTCTAGGGTGCATCAAACCTCACACTTACCCTACTGTCATCCCAATAAAACGGGACAGTGTAAATAAAGAAAAAAATGAAAAATGGCCAGTTGAGTTCCATAATTCCAGATCAAATTGGCCACCAAAATGCACACCGAGAAGTTGAACAGCGGTCGATCTTTTTAAATAATGGCTACTTTTCAGACTTTAGTGAGAGTGTTATATTACCTCATTCACCGAATTCCGAATACGCACCGGTTACTGGTTATATGTTTTGACCGACAGTGCCGAGTCGCAAGTTTTATCTTTTTAGCGTGTAATTTTGATAAAGAAAAATACCATGATTTTCGTAACATGTAGTATAGGTCATGCGCTATTTCAGCTTAAACAACAAATTGTTTAAGTATCTCCTGTATTTCGTTAGGAAAGAACACAAGTGAAACACATTGTAGCAATGGCTTCACTTACGAGTTATTTCCCCACGCTTCGAAATAAATGTTAAATAGGTGAATCTCGCAATTTCTCGCGCAGTAAAACTTCTAAAAGTCAATACAACTGAAGATGACAAAACTTAAAGGTGAACTGAAATTTTAATCATGTAAAATTGTTACAATCTTCAACACCCTTTCTGTTGTTTTTTGTCTCTTTCATTGTAGTTTCAAGTCCTTGTATGCAGTACAGTGCGGACCTACGATGCCATTGCGTTCGGACGCTGTGGTTTCTATAGGACCCTATATATCTTTTTACATGTGTTGAAAATGACGTAAAACACCAAAAAACAAATTCTATCTAAAACAATAAAATTATAATAAGGAAATAGTTAAGCCATGGTAGACAGAAGCTTTTAACATAACTTTTCAAACACAAGTATACTTTGAAATGCACCCATTATTCTTTAAAAAAATATTCCAGTTTTCAGCGATTCGTGTTAAGTTATTTCCCCCAATATATTGTAAAATAATAAAACTAATATAATAACTAGGAAATGTAAAGACGTTTTAAACTGAAGCATATCACATGAGTTCGAAATGAAATTTAACTTTGAAATGCATCGATTGGCTGTAAGAAACAATATTCCAGTTGTTAGTGAATTTTGTTCACAAAGTTGTTTTACTCCAAACATGAGTGGCAAAGTAATAGTTGTATACACATAAAACTTAATCAGTTTGTTAAAGAAAGCACATTTAGCAATTTAAAAATGAACACTTTTTGAACATTTATCAGATTATTTTTTAAAAATGTATTAAACTTTTCAGTGATTTTCGACTATTTTTGTCTATTTGTAACGCTTTTTTGTCCAAAAAAAAAAAAAAATTCAAAATATAACTATGAAATTGATACACTTTCTAAACATATGTATTTTACGAATATTTCCATCAAAGTTAAATATTGAAATGAATCCATTGGTTTTTAAAAAACGTATTCCATTTGTCAGCTTTTTGTTTGAGTTTGACATATTTGGCCCAAAAACATGGAATAAGCTGGGCATCATGCAATGATATCACGTTGAAGCAATATATTTAGGCATCAATGGTTTCAAGAATAGTAGTTAGAATTTGCCATCTTAGATGGTACCGACCAACCTCTCGGCCCATGGACTACATGTGATAAGTAATAGTTATACAATCCCCAACGAAGTGTGACTGGTATAAATCGTGAAATATACTCGGTAAAAAAATGAATGGTATAGAGTTTATAATTGAATCTGTAAATCGAATTATACATACGATTATTACATGCATATATAGCTGAATCGATACACAATGATACATCAAAATCCAAAAACTGTGTTATATTCAAGTAGGCGTACAATTTTATAAAAAAAAGATAAAAAAAAAAAGATATACAACTCGAACAGGAAATGTAGCTTTCACAGAAACATTAAAACCAAACAACAATTACAATGTTAATCAGCAAAGCACTAGACATCGCAAACACAAACGGGTTGACAAAATGGCTACGGACTTGGAGAGGTCAGTGACAAAAATGCCGCTGAAGGTTTAAATCAGGTTTTAGGGCCACCACAACTCACTTTTACCCTATTGTCAACCTAAAGCGAAAAAGTGTAAATAAAAATATGAAGGTGATTATGACCAAGGACCTAACAAAGTTTGTAAATCACGTCATCATAGAAGTCAGGTTGTGATAGTCCTTGTCGCAGAAGAGTTCTTCAGTTGCTGTGGTCCTTGGATGCTATATTTCCTGTTCGCTTTGATATTTACTTTTGTTGAATGAGAATCTCGACATTTTTTATTATTAAAAAAATAGCTGGTAAAAAACGAATCTCGACTTCTTTTGTGTGTTTTTCGATATTCAAAGCATATTTGTTGAATAACGTATCTCGGGTTTTTAGTTTTTCGATATTCAATTTTCGATATTCATTTTGAATATCGTATCACAAATGTCATGATTATTTAGTTGAAATATAAACGTTGTGGTTTTGTTTTTGTCATACCGGTTCGTTATTTACAACTACAAATGAAGTGTATTTATTACTAATCGAGACAGATATATCCTGTTACACGTAGGCATACTCGTCTGTTTGCACTAGCTTGCTTAATTCGCGACTGTCATACATCAATAGCTCAAATCCGGGTTAGATTTATGTGCGTCACCTTCGATGCATACACAGACATGTACCGTAACATGCAAACAGAGCATGCAATGAGAAATTTAGTTTACGTAAACCACGTATTTTTTAATTTTTAGTTTTTACAGTTTTCCAAGTCCTTAATTTTGCCTTTATTGCGTAGATGTCTGTGTATTAAAACTTATTTTATATGATACGATCTCAGCCTATTAAAAAAATAAACCTGTGCAACTTTGTTATTATGTAAAACTGATACTAGTTAAATTGATACTAGTAAAACTGTGTTGTTATTATGTAAATCGGATACTAGTAAAACAGATACTCGTAAAACTGTATTGTTACTATGTAAAACTGATACTAGTAAAACTGTATTGTTACTATGTAAAACGGATACTAGTAAAACTGTATTGTTACTATGTAAAACGGATACTAGTAAAACTGTATTGTTATTATGTAAAACGGATACTAGTAAAACTGTATTGTTACTATGTAAAACGGATACTAGTAAAACTGTATTGTTATTATGTAAAACGGATACTAGTAAAACTGTATTGTTATTATGTAAAACGGATACTAGTAAAACTGTATTGTTACTATGTAAAACGGATACTAGTAAAACTGTATTGTTATTATGTAAAACGGATACTAGTAAAACTGTATTGTACAAATTCTGACAACTATAATGCTTACATACCGCCACTTTATACAGAGATGGTTCGGGAGGTTGAGTAATACCGCCACTGTATACAGTGTTGGTTCGGGAGTTTGCATAATACCGCAACTATATACCGAGTTGGTTCGGGAGGTTGAGTAATTCCGTCACTATATACAGAGTTGGTTCGGAGGGCTGAGTAATACCGCTATTATATACCGAGATGATTCGGGAGAATGAGTAATATCGCAACTATATACCGAGTCGGTTCGGGAGGTTGAGTAATATCGCAACTATATACCGAGTCGGTTCGGGAGGTTGAGTAATTCTGCCACTATATACAGTGTTGGTTCGGGAGGTTGAGTAATACCGCCACTATATACGGAGTTGGTTCGAGAGGTTGAGTGATACCGCCACTATATACAGTGTTGGTTCGGGAGGGTGAGTAATACCGCCACTATATACAGTGTTGGTTCGGGAGGTTGAGTAATACCGCCACTATATACAGAGTTGGTTCGGGAGGTTGAGTAATACCGCCACTATATACAGAGGTGGTACGGGAGGTTCAGTAATACCGCCACTATATACCGTTTTGGTTCGGGAGGTCGAGTAATACCACCACTATATACAGTGTTGGTTCGGCAGGTTGGGTAATACCGCCACTATATACAGAGTCGGTTCGGGAGGTTGAGTAATACCGCCACTATATACATATTTGGTTCGGGATTTTGAGTAATACCGCAACTATATACATAGTTGTTTCGGGAGGTTGAGTAATTCCGTCACTATATACAGAGTTGGTTCGTGGGGTTGAGCAATACCGCCATTATATACCGAGATGGTTCGGGAGGTTGAGTAATATCGCAACTATATACCGAGTCGGTTCGAGAGGTTGAATTATACCGCCACTATATACAGTGTTGGTTCGGGTTGGTGAGATAATACCGCCACTATATACAGTGTTGGTTCGGGAGGTTGAGTAATTCCGCCACTATATACAGTGTTGGTTCGGGAGGTTGAGTAATACCGCCACTATATACGGAGTTGGTTCGAGAGATTGCGTGATACCGCCACTGTATACAGTGTTGGTTCGGGAGGGTGAGTAATACCTCCACTATATACAGAGGTGGTTCGGGAGGTTGAGTAATACCGCCACTATATACAGTGTTGGTTCGGGAGGTTGAGTAATACCGCCACTATATACAGAGTTGGTTCGGGAGGTTGAGTAATACCACCACTGTATACAGAGATGGTTCGGGAGGTTGAGTAATACCGCCACTATATGCAGTGTTGGTTCGGGAGGTTGAGTAATACCACCACTATATACAGAGTTGGTTCGGGAGGTTGAGTAATACCGCCACTATATACAGAGGTGGTTCGGGAGGTTCAGTAATACCGCCACTATATACCGTGTTTGTTCGGGAGGTTGAGTAATACCACCACTATATACAGTGTTGGTTCGGCAGGTTGGGTAATACCGCCACTATATACAGAGTCGGTTCGGGAGGTTGAGTAATACCGCCACTATATACATAATTGGTTCGGGAGGTTGAGTAATACCGCCACTATATACAGTGTTGGTTCGGGAGGTTGAGTAATACCGCCACTATATACAGATTTTGTTCGGGAGGTTGAGTAATACCGCCACTATATACAGTGTTGTTTCGGAAGGTTGAGTAATACCGCCACTATATACAGAGGTGGTTCGGGAGGTTGAGTAATACCGCCACTTTATACAGAGATGGTTCGAGAGTTTGAGTATAATACCGCCACTATTTACAGATTTTTTTTCGGGAGTTTAAGTAATACCGCCACTATATACAGTGTTGGTTCGGAAGGTTGAGGAATACCGCCACTATATACCGAGTTGGTTCAGGAGGTTGAGTAATACCGCCACTATATACCGAGTTGGTTCAGGAGGTTGAATAATACCGCCACTATATACTGAGTTGGTTCGGGAGGTTGAGTAATACCGCCACTATATACCGAGTTGGTTCAGGAGGTTGAGTAATACCGCCACTATATACCGAGTTGGTTCAGGAGGTTGAGTAATACCGCCACTGTATACAGAGATAGTTTGGTCGGTTGAGTAATACCGCCACTATATACAGATTTGGTTCGGGAGTTTGAGAAATGCCGCCACTATATACAGTGTTGGCTCGGGAATTGATTAATACCGCCACTATATACAGTGTTGGCTCGGGAATTGATTAATACCGCCACTATATACAGATTTGGTTCGGGAGTTTGAGAAATGCCGCCACTATATACAGAGCTGGTTCGGGAGGTTGAGTAATACCGCCACTATATACAGTGTTGGCTCGGGAATTGATTAATACCGCCACTATATACAGATTTGGTTCGGGAGTTTGAGAAATGCCGCCACTATATACAGAGCTGGTTCGGGAGGTTGAGTCATACCGCCACTATATACAGAGCTGGTTCGGGAGGTTGAGTAATACCGCCACTATATACAGTGTTGGCTCGGGAATTGATTAATAGCGCCACTATACGAGAGGCATTCAAAACGTTTTGAGACTGGCCTCGTAAAATAAAACCTGACATATTTATGGACAAATATTCAATTTTGATCCTTCAAAGTATTCGCCCTTAACAGGAATACAGTTTATTAAACGAGATATCCCTAACTGGACAGCCGCAGAGTAGTAAGTCCCCCTTTGGTATACCCTTCAGACACTGATGTACCACACTGTCAACGGCCTTCTCCAGTTATAACGACGTTCAGCGAGCATCTTTTTCGGCTTTGGAAACAGACAAAAAATCACACGGACTTGGATCCCACGAGTATGGTGGTTGTTGAAGCTGTTTGACATGTTCATCTCAAGGAATTTGCTGTACTTCAGCACTTTTATGGGAAGATGCATTGTCATGTATGAGATGTATGCCCTTTAAACCAGTTCTTGGACGAAGTTTATCATAGTGATTTTTCACTGATTTTAAGACCTTGTCCCTATAAAACTTTCCCGTAACAGGTTTTCCTGGAGCACTATGTATCTGCACAATTGGACCCTTGAATTGAAGAAAATAGTGTAGAGAACCTTCTTCGCACTTTTTGTATTTTTGGCAATTACGGGTCTTTCTTGCCCTTTCTCAGACATTGTTTATTATTAGTCTTTGAGGTTCAAAATAATATATCCATATCTCATCACCTGTTATGAGCTCATTTAAAGGTGAAATATGGCGTGTCTTTTGAGTATATATTCGGAAATATATATATATAATATACAATCTGTTCAAATCTTACACTTATTAGTTGTCCCGTTTTCTCACAGTAGCCAATTTTATCTCATAGCGCACACGCTTCGAGTTTCTCCCTGGTAAGTGTCACGTGATCCTGTGACGTCATTGGTACCAAACGATTAGCCGTGTCGCATTGAGTTGTATAGTATTGTCTATGTAGGATTATATTTATGGTACTTGTTAAAAATGCCGTGTGCTGTTGCTGGGTGAAAACGTTTGCATAAAGAAGGACAAGATAATAACCTAAGTTTCTTTCGTTTCCCTAATCGAGATAATGATATATTAAGATCTGAAGTGTGGTTAGACCGTTACCGAAGAAAATCGCCCCACTCGTCGAGAAAGTGGGAACCTACGAAAGACGCGCGAGTTTGTAGCAAACATTTTGAGTTGACTTCGTGGGAAGTCCATCCTTTGGTTTCATTATCTTTGAATTTGGAGAACAAAAGGCCATGCATATTAAAATCAACAGCGGTACCAACGATATTTGACTATAAAAATGAGAAGTGCATTACCCCGCCGTCTCCAAGCAAGTTGTATTCGCCTATTCGACCGGCGTTGAGGAGGAAATTCATACATGAAGTAAGATTGAAATTTATGTTCAATTATCTTAGCACCTCATCGGGTATACGTATGATAATTTGAAGAAAGGTGTATAGTCTTAGATCTTTATATACACCGTGAATGTTTAGCTGTTGAATTAGAAGCATGCGTCTTTACGCGAATCAATGAAGAGTTGACGGCGCTAATAATATGTAGCCGTCATTTTTTTAAAATATTGCTAAGAACGTTCAGCATATAAATTTAAATGAATCCGGTGAAATAAACACTGTGTCTTTGTTCCCAAATTTTAATTTTAATAATTTTAAATTATAAACCCCTTCTGCCACAGTGTTATAAATATATATTATCAACATATATAGGTCTATGGATTTGAAAAAAAAAAAAAATCTTTGATGGATATCTATTACAAGGCAGAAAATTAATAATATTACTAGCTTTTATATTAATTCAGTAATGTTTTATGGCAAAACAACAACAATAACGCCTCTTAGCTCGTGCAATAAGTAAAACAAGTATAATAGAATAATATACTTTATATTATGGTAATTGCATATGTTTGGTCTGTTTTCGATCTGTATATCAGGAGTTAGTATACATGAGTAAGTATACTTACTAACTGTCTATAACATTTGGCTATATTATTTAAATCATAGTATTTTTCTGTCTTTGTGCGCGACAATTAGAGCTCGCATATCATGTGATATATCCGTCTTGTGCAATACGCGTCTGCCCTCGGCGGTATTACACCGCTCAAGTAATTGCAATAAACAGGAAATATATCATAAAACTAGGTTTCCCTAAATGGTGCGTGCTTTTGTGATATACCGACGTATGTACCCTAATTAGGCTGTACTTCAATAGTGCACCGCAGTATTTGATTAGTCTGTATTGATATTTGGGGGCAGTGGAGACTGGAGCTAGAGCGTGTCATATTACAAACACCGCTCCTTGAGTGTTTGGTGTAAATGGCGACTTATGGCAAATATATAATACTATAGAAATTATATGCTGTTTCATTTATTATTGTTTTCATTAATTTTTTATCAATTATGGATAATATCTAATAAATATATTTGTTCCATGTCTACTTATCGGCAAAAAAAATCTGACACTCGTATTTAGACCAGGTCCATTCATTCGGAATATACTACATTTCGCGGTTATTGTGTATGTACCAAGATATTGCAGTGTTGCGGGAAACTTACTGTCAGATTTCGATGAAAACAATGTTTACGTTGTTTTTTGTTTGTTGTTGCTGTCAGTGTATAAAGACACTATTTTGTTAGATTAGTGAATAGTGTAATGAACCGCTGAACGTAACGAATGACATGACACGATAGTCTTTACAAGCTCTCCATTTGCACCGCGTTCGACTTCATCATCAGTTGATGAATCCGATGTATTTTCGTCCTCAGACACGTATTCTGGCTCAAAATCGTAAGGTTGCACATTTTGTAACCGTCTTATCACGGGCATTTCCTCTGACTCGGTATCATGATCGCTTAATTCCCGCATTTTCACACAAGGTATACTGTTTTGCGTTCAGTCCCAATGTAAACAAAAAATAGTTTGTTCCCAATGACGTCACTTCCGGTAATTCGCGCAAGAGTTTTTCCCCTTAGATTTTTTTCGATATTTTAGCAATGCCTGTTCGCCTGTTCGATTTTTATCTTTAAAAACATATTTTTACTGAACATACATCAATGGCATAGTAATAATCGTATTTATAATGATATTTAATACTTAAAAACATATCAAAAGCGGATTTGTTGATTTAGGACCAATTTCCGCTTTAACCTCCTCATATTGTTTCAAGAGTTTTTTACACCATTTCACTCGTTGCGCACTTTGCTCATTGGTCAATAGATGGGGTACCCACCGTGCACATACCTTGTTTAATTTTAAACGCTTTTTTTAAATCTCATGAACACTTCCCGTTTATATGCCTACTGGCGCAGCTATCTCAGAAACAGTATATCTTGAATCTTCTTTTACCATAGCCTCAACAGCTGCGATGTCATCCGACAGGGTCAAGATATTTGACGTTCGATTTTCATTCTTTAAACACTGTTAACCACCTGTAAACTGTGGCTTTTGAAACAGGAGAATGTCCGTTAATGCTTTTAACTTCATGAATGATTTGTTTCCCAGATATATTTAAAGCGCAACGCATTTTTATATAAGTCCTAATTTCCTTTTTCCACTGATTTCATAGTGACTACAGAAAATGGTCAGTGTATATGAGTAAGCTCTGTTCAAAACCGTATAACTCTATAATCCCATGACGAATTGTGATAAAAAAGTTTAGTATGCACTGCTATTGAAATTACCTACTAAAGCACGTAAATATCGTGCATGTATCTGATTTAATTTCTAAGGAAACGCATCAGTCTCAACACTTTTTGAATGCCCCTCGTTTACAGAGTTGGTTCGGAAGTTTGAGTTGAACGGGGATTTTACGGCCCTCCGACATTAAAGGTTATACGGCACCAACAGGAATGAACATTCCATGCCCACTCTCCATTTACATTAATATATACAAATATACAGAATAGGCCTAAAACGTTCTAACCTGCAGAACTATACAATTGCTGAATATTATACTGCAAACGCTCCAATTGTCGCTGGAGCTACGATGATTCTGTTCTGCCACCACTCATGTATTAAATAACATGGGTGATGTCGAAGTCTGTTAATGAACATGGCAAGAAAAAAAACATGAATATGAATTCGTGGTATACATCCGCTCTGCCTGGATAAGCAATGGCCCCTATTTTTGCCCAGAAACCACACAGGGCTGGTTCGGAAGGACTGGCATGTTTCTTTACATATGCAAATGTTCCCCGAGGATACGAAAATTGGAAAAAATACAGACTAAATGAAGACTGTTGGTACTATAAGAATTGCTGGGTAATATATTTCAGCATTTGCTTTCAAACGTATTCTCCAAATATGCGAGGAGCGTTTTTTTTAGAGCATATGCGCTTATTATGGCATATACGGTATCATTTTGAGAAGATTACGAAATGTTAAACATGTACCGACATGTCTGTTTTCTTTTTGATATGTCATCAAAACAAGATGTTTGCTCATGTGAGATACGAGCAGGTCTATGCATAAATGTAAAAACAAGTTAGGTTTGCGCATTTAACAGACACGCTATACACACTTCACTGCATATAAAACGGTTAATGATAATTAAGGCATGTACTATACTTGTCGACACTTGTCTGTCGATTTGACGGATAGATTAAACGGATCATTTTAAGATTATTTAAAAAGAAAAATTACGACACGAGTGCTTTAGTCGCATTTTTTTTCAGACCGTATAATATTGTGTACGCAGGTGCACATCCACGTATTTATGTAAATGTAACATAAACGTTTTGTCGGCCTTGAAATTTATCTGAAAATAGTCGTCTCTTTGTATACATATCGTGAGGGTCCGCGATCAAATATGCAACCACGCATTTCCGTAAATAGTTCAGTCTAATGGGATTGTTATTTTAAATGATTCCCCGGGAATGTCAACACCGGCTACACACCAACTTGCAAAAGTGCATACAATCTGCGTTTTGTATATCTACTTAAGATATGCCTAACGCCATGTACATTGAACAAAATTCAAAATTACTCACTTTTGTATCTTAAATATTTTTAGTTTATTTTAAATATTATTTAGAATAGTTGTGTGATAAGTATTTTGTTTCGACCAATAGTGTGTAATATATCTATTTTTTGTTTCACTTGTTACATCTTTTGAGAGTTATCCTCCCGTTATATGAAAACATGGAATGGGATGATAAAACTCATAACATTAATCGAAGTCCACTTAAAGACATAAACTTCTTAAAATTGGTAGGAAGGAATAAAAACAACAACATAAAAGGCTGACCAATGTATTGCAGATGTTCCGTCGTTTATAATAAAATGAAAATGAAACATGAATAATTATATCTCCCTTTTAATTGAATATCGTGTGAAATTCAAGTCTTTTTTAAAACGCATTTATAGTGGTAATGCTAGTAAAATATTATGTCAAAATAATTTCACTTGGACATATTTTAGAATTAGGAACATGGAAAGAAGCACTAAATCCTATGTACCCTATTGTCAAAGTAGTATAACATTTCTAAGTAAACACATCGACTTGAAAGCGTAAGAATGCGCCAATGCAATCCGAGCAGACGATTTAAACGTTATCAACATATTCTTAGGTGAGTACTTAGACTTATACTTAGGATGTTTGATAAGTATATACTATTTCTGTAAAAAAAAAAAAAATATAAAAGAACAAAATAAAAAAAAAGCTAATCAACGTTTGATGGTCGCCAGTACAGACAGTTTTGCAAATAAAACAAATATTACGGAATCCTGTTAGTGCCATCAACTTTTCGACCTGAAGATTTCACACGACAACTAGAAAACTTGAAATTTTAGGGCGATAATTATCACGATAATTATCAAACTCATCTGATAATTATCAACTATAGTTTCAACTTTTCACTCGGAACCTGTAAACTATAAGCGCGAAACGTAAGGTGTTTAACGGCTTAGTAATACAATAAAGGTTATTTAGAGCCGCCCCAGAGAGAGGGGAAGGTGGTATTAAAGCTTATTGAGTGTTGAAATAATGACTAAAATAGGAAATTGCATTGAATTGAATCTTGTTTAACGGTTCGTCAACATATTATAGGTTATTTAGAGCCGCCCCAGAGAAAGTTGAAGGTGGAATTTTAACTTTTTGAGTGGAGGAAAATTGAATTGAATTGAATATTATTGAGTGTTGAAATAATGACTAAATGAAGAAATTGAATTGAATTGAATCTTGTTTAACGGTTCGTGAACATATTATTGGTTATTTAGAGCCGCCCCAGAGAAAGTTGAAGGTGGAATTTTAACTTATTGAGTGGGGGAAAATTGAATTGAATTGAATATTATTGAGTGTTGAAATAATGACTAAATGAAGAAATTGAATTGAATGGAATCTTGTTTAACGACTCATCAACACATTATAGGTTATTTAGAGCCAGAAAGTTGAAGGTGGAATTTTAACTTTTTGAGTGGAGGAAAATTGAATTGAACTGAATATTTTCAATTGCTCATCAACCCATCATAAGCTATTTAGAGCTGCCACAGAGAAAATGGAAGGTGGTATTTTAACTTATTAGGTAGTGAAATAATGACTTAATAAGGAAATTGAGTTGAATCTTGTTTAACGGCTCATCAAAACAGTATAGGTTATTTAGAGCCGCCCAGAGAGAGGGGAAGGCGTTAAGAAAGCTTATTGAGTTGTGAAATAGACTAAACAAGTATATCGAATTGAACTGAATAGTATTGCCGGTGTAAAGAAAAAAAACGACCCCCATAAAATAATGACTTTCCGGTCATTTTGCTAGGTAGTTAAATGACCCCCTCCTGTAAAATATTGACTCTATACGTAACATTTGACGCCTGAACGGGTTCACTTTATTACAATAGAATAGTAGTAGAATGACCCCTTGGTCTGACTGTTGATAAAAATATAAATAAATGACTGGTACTTTAGTTTGGTTTCTTCAAAATTGTGTATTTTTATAACTAAAATAGCAGCTCGAAAATCGAGAGCTCAACATATCAAAATGATGTTAGAAAAAACAACTTACGATCTCTCGGAAGTTTCTCAATTTTCTATAAAATTCTCGAGATATAAAAAAGTTATTTGGTAAATGGACTTTACATTATATGGCATTTAGAAAATTATCGTCCGATTGTCGCATTGATTTGATTAGTCCCACACCTAGGGAACTCCTTCACTGGAGTGAACGATTGGTTGAGTTTAAGCTGTATCTCACTAGATGGAATGATTGTTGTGAATCATTTGTTTGTAAATAAATCACTGAAAAGGAAAATATTCCATCTAGTGACATACAGCTTAAAATCAAAACTGATCAGTAGCTCTAGTGACGGAGTTCCCTAGGTGTGAGTTCCTCGTGTCTCTGACGTGAAATTATAGCATGTTTCCGCACGGTTGCTGCATTGGCGCTCATTATCGTCTGGTAGTTTTTTATAAGGGCCTTTTAATCGGCTGTTTACAAGTGTGTACATTGTAAAAGCTGAATAACGCAGACAATGTACATGTAATAACGCAGACAATGTACATGTTATAACGCAGACAATGTACATGTTATAACGCAGACAATGTACATGTAATAACGCAGACAATGTACATGTTATAACGCAGACAATGTACATGTTATAACGCAGACAATGTACATGTAATAACGCAGACAATGTACATGTAATAACGCAGACAATGTACATGTAATAACGCAGACAATGTACATGTAATAACGCAGACAATGTACATGTAATAACGCTAACAATGTACATGTAATAACGCAGACAATGTACATGTTATAACGCAGACAATGTACATGTAATAACGCAGACAATGTACATGTTATAACGCAGACAATGTACATGTTATAACGCAGACAATGTACATGTAATAACGCAGACAATGTACATGTTATAACGCAGACAATGTACATGTTATAACGCAGACAATGTACATGTAATGAAAATGCCCTGCTCTCTTATTCCTTATTATTATACATTATTAAAGTATCTTTTAACAAGATATTACGAGTCTTATATTTTGTTTCTATTTGTATATGTGCAGGTAAGCCAGTTCTGCATATTTTGTCAAAATAAACAAAGTGAAACAGCCAATGGTGCTATTTTCGTACCAGGATGAGCACCGATTTCGGTGTGATTTTTAATAGTTTATTTTGCTAACATAGCACACCTATGATCAAATGCTTAAACACGAGCCCAAGAAATGCATCTGGTATATGCTTACGTTTAAGGGGGTTGGCTGGTATAGGACGTAGTGCTGAGATTTTTTAAAATTGATATTTATAGATTGTTTGGTATCATTTAGATACACACTTTTCAAATAAGGGTAGATCATCACACTTTTTTCTCCATTAGACGTCTTTGAAAAAGACACATATTTCTAACTTCAAAAGTGCATCAAAAGTGGAAAAGTTGAGTCATTGAACGTTTTCGCAATTTTTTTTCATAACATTACATTTATTGAAAAACAACGAATAATTTTCGATTATATATATAAATATCTTTTAAAACATACATAAACAATTGTTAATCCTCATTCGTCTTTTTACTTTAAAAAGCAAACATATATGGACCGTACCTCACCCATTTTATTTACTAAACAAATAATTCAAGATAAAAAAGTATGTTCTAATGCTCAACTTGTGTTAAAACATGTATATGACAAGGTTCTATGACATTTCTTTCAAAACAAGTAAACAAATATATAGGTCATTAGGCTTCTAATGATATTTGAGTAAAAATTCTTTAAATTACACATATTTTTTAGTTATTTTGACATTTTCACTGTCAAATACTGTACACACAATTTGGACATATCGATCGAATATAAAATTAGCTTAAAGCAGAAATTTGTCCTAAATCAACAAATCCGTTGTTGATATGTTTTTAATTATCAAATATCATTATAAATACGATGGTTACTATGCTATTGATGTATTTTTAGTGAAAATATGTTTTTAAAGATAAAAACCGAAAAGACGAACAGGCTACGCTAAAAAATTGAAAAAAAATCAAAGGGGGAAAACTCTTTCTCGTAAAACCGGAAGTGACGTCATTGGGAACAAAACGAAACCATTTGTACATAGGGAAAGCACGCAAAAACAGTATAGTGTGTGTGAAAATGTCGGAATTAAGCGACTATGATGCTGAGTCAGATGAAATGCCCATGATAAGAAGGTTGCACAATGTGCAACCTTACGATTTTGAGCCAGAATTCGTGTCTGAGGATGAAAATACCTCGGATTCATCAACCGATGGCGATGAGGAAGTTGAACGCGGTGCAGGTCATCGAAATTCTGAAAGTCACCAGCAACGCTGCAATATCTCGGTACATTTACACTAAGCGCGAAATGCAGTATATTCCGAATGAATGGACATGGTCTAATACTTGTACATTAATACGAGCGTCAGATTATAAGGACTTTATTTTTGCCGAAAAATAGACATTTAAAATATATATTTAGAGTCTAGTAAGTATAATTGATAAATAAATAAATGTAACAGCATCTAATTTCTATAGTATTCTATATACCATAAGTCCCCGCCGCCTCCAAAACAGTCTATAGTGGTGTATGAGATTCGGATTTGCAGTATGACACGTCTCCACGTGCCGCCAAATAACAATATACCACACAGCGACTAATCAACTATTGCGGTGCACTATTGAAGTACAGCCTAATCAGGGTACATACGTCGGTATATGACAAAATCACGCACCATTTAGGGAAACGTAGTTTTATGATATGCCTACATTTCCTGTATATTGCAATTCCGTGAGCGGTGCAATACCGCCGCGGCGAGCCACGTATTGCACAAGACGGATATATGATGCGTGAGAAACTAGTTAGTTCATCGCGCACGAAGATGATCTAAATAATATAGTCAAATGTATTATGAGCACGACATAATGTATTATGTACATGTAGAGATCGAAAAAACAGACCTAACAATTTTTTTATTTAGAATATAAAGTATATATATGCTTGTAAAGCACTTATTTTACTTACTGCATGAGGTAAAAGCCGTTATTGTTGTTGTTTTGCCATACAACATTACTGAACTAATATAATAGCTAGTAACATTATCAATTTTCTGCGTTTTAGTAGACATCCATGAAACATTTTGTTATTATTTTCAAATCCAGAGACCGATATATAACTCTATATAAATCTATAACACTATTGGCAGAAGAAGGTGTATAATTTAAAACTTTTTAGCGATCTATTGAAAAAGACGGCTACATTATATTAGCGCCGTTCACGTAAGACGCATGCATCTAATTCAACAGCTAAACAATCACGATGTACAGATCTAAGACTATATACCTTTCTACAATTTATCATACACATACCCGAGGAATTGCTAAGATAACTGAACAAAAACTTCTATCTAACCTCATTTAATAATTTCTTCCTCAACGCCGGTCGAATCGGCGAATAAAACTTGCTCGGAGACGGCGGGGTTAGGCACTTCTCATTTTTGTAGGAAAATATTGTTGGTATCGCTGTTGTTTTTAATCTGCATGGCCGTCTGTCCTTCAAATTCAATGAAAATGAAACCAAAGGATGGATTTCCCACGAATCCAACTCAAAGTGTTTACTACAAACTCGCGCGTCTTTCGCAGGTTCCCATTTTTTTGACGCGACGGGCGATTTTCGTCGACAGCGGTCCACCCACAATTCAAATCTTAATCTATCATTAACCTGATTAGGAAAACGAAAAAAACTGATGTTATTAGATTGTCCTTGTTTATGCACACTTTGACACCCAGCTACAGCACACGGCATTTTTAACACGTACCATCAAACTTAATCCTACATAGACAATACTATACAACTCAATGCGACACCGCTGATCGTTTGGTACCAATGACGTCACATGATCACGTGACACTTACCTGTCTTCAAAAAGGGCGAAACTCAAGCGTGTGCGCTATGAGATAAAATTGGCTACTGTGAGAAAACGGGACAACCAATAAGTGTAATATTTGAACAGATTGTATATTATATACATATATTTCAGAATATATGCTCAAAAAACACGCTAAATTTCACCTTTAAGATGGTAACATACCAAATTTTAAGCAAATATTTTTTTTGATATTTTTGCCGTCATTTGTGATCCTTTTTTGTTGTCAACCAAATAGGGGGTATGGGTAGCTCTGAGTAGAATTATCCTTTTGCTATAGAATCAATCAGATTTTTTATTTTCAGTAGTGGAATACATATATAACAGTAGATACTGAGCTAATTTTATTTTCGATCTCCATGTCATTATTGTGTGTACAGTATTTTACATTGAAAATGTCAAAATAACTCCAAGATGGGTGTAATTTAATGAATTTTTAATAAAAAATCATTAGAAGCCTGGTGACCTATATATTTTTACTTGTTTTGAAAGAAATGTCATAGGACCTTGACATATACAAGTTTTAAAAAAAAGTGATCATTAGAACATAGTTTTTTTATCTTGAATTAATTGTTCGGTAAAAACAGAAGTGGGTGGTGTAGGGTCCATATATGTTTGCTTTTTAAAGTAAAAAGACGAATGAGGATTACAATTGTTTTTGTATGTTTTGAAAGATATGTATATATGCAATCGAAAATTAATTGTTGTTTTTCAATAAACTTAATGTTATGAAAACAATTGTGAAAATGTTCAATGACTATATTTTTCCTCCTTTTAGTGAAATTTTGAAGTTAGAAATATGTGCCTTCTTCAATGACGTCTAGTGGGAAAAAAAGTGTGGTGACCTAGCCTTTTTTTGATAATTTTGAATCTAAATTATACCAAAGAAGCTTTAAATATGAATTAAAGAAAAATCTTAGCACTACGTCCTTTCCCAGCCAACCTCCTTAAACTGCTAAACCGGAACAATACGAAAGGGTTATGAAAACATGCTTCACCGTGTAACATGATCGTTCAACTTCACAGATATTTTTTGAAATGCAGTGCATAGTGAAATAATGACTCAATGATACAGTTGAATTGAGTGGAATTTTATAACGGCTCAAAACACATTATATGTCATTTAGAGCCGCCCCAGAGAAAGGGAATGTGGTATTATAACTTGACTAAATAAATAAATTGAACTGAACTAAATCATCTTGTTAAACGGCTCAGCAACACATTATAGGTTATTTAGAGCCGCCCCAGAGAGAGCGGTTTTATAATTTACTGAGTGGTGAAATAATTACTAAATTAGGAAATTGAATTGCAATGAATATTTTAACGGCTCATCAACCCATTATAGGTTATTTGGAGCCGCCCCGGAGAAAGTGGAAGGTGGTATTACTGTATAAAGTACTTATTGAGTAGTAAAAAAAGGAATTCAAATTTAATTTTGTTTAATGGCTCATCAACACATTATAGGTTAGTTAGAGTCGCCCCGGAGAAAGTGGAAGGTGGTATTACTGTATAAAGTACTTATTGAGTAGTGAAAAAAGGAATTCGAATTTAATTTTGTTTAATGGCTCATCAACACGTTATACAGTATTTAGAGCCGCCCCAGAGATAGTCTAAGGTGGTATTATTGAGTGGTGAAATAATGACTAAATAAAGAAATTGAACTAAACTGAACAATGATGGTTTAACGGCTCATCGACACATTTTAATTATTTAGAGCCACCACAGAGATAAGGGAAGGATACATAGGAGAACAGGACCCTGACTTACTTTTATTATCGAATAGATTCGTATGGTTCTTTAACGTGTTCGGATGATAGTCTCCAATACACGGCACCGCCCAGTTTACATCCCAATCCGACGGACTATGACAGTGGATAGTGTAGTTTGCCTTTGCTGGTCATTTGGTATTCTTGTTTTATATATATTATTAGTATAGTACGATGTTTTGATGAGCACAAGAGATGGAAATGCTCATTTCTTCACTCACTGTTGTAATGTTATATGTCCTAGTTTATATGATGATCAGAACAATAGAGTTTACAATGATTTACATGAAATCATTGGACATTAAAGATCAGAACAATAGAATTTACATAGATTTACATGAACACATTGGACATTAGCTATAATAAATCATTACATAAATGAATTACATTATGCTATCTATATATGCTCTGTTTTAATTTCAAACCTAAACATATAGATTACTAGGATATGGAAATGAATGTGTTTTGCCATGCAAGATAGCATTACTCAACCCTCTCAAGAATGAGCTGAGTCCTCCTTAAAATCCCTTAATATTGCTGTTAGGGGTAGATATCGATTGCAAACTAAATTTTGACTATCATATTGGAAATATATATGTAAAAAAGCTGCTCAGCAAGTAAATGTATTAAAGCACATAGGGGGGTAAGTTAAATAACAACTAAACAATCTTGCATACCTTCGTACTGTCAAATTTAACTTTTGTTCTCTTACATGACACTTGAAACGTGCACTTCGCTTTGTGTATAATGATTACAGTTCATCATATACTGCTCTTCTAGACAAAGCAAATATACCAACATTACGTATACGTCGTATGAGAACCATGACACTTGCAACCTTTAAAATTGTAAATCAAATTGCTGCTCCAGTGCTGAGTAATGGTTTTGTTAAAAATAACAAATATAATATATATAACAGGATAACTCCACTTATATATTTTATGTTGTCATTCTGTTAGCACTCATTGAGTTATATTGTGTTTATCAAATAAATCAAAGCAAATGACATACATTAACATCATTGTGAAACCATGCATTGCCTCTCAGCACCATTATTATATGATCGAATAATTGTACTATGCACTATAGTATTCAAGCACTAACATTCCACTCTCTTTAGGGCTGCTCTAAATAATCTGTAATGTGTTGATGTAATGTGTTGATGAGCCGTTTTACAATATTCAGTTTAATTCAATATCCTTATTTAGTTAGTACTTCCCCACTCAATAAGTAATAACAACATTCCCTTTTTTCTGGGGCAGCTAAATAACCTTTCATGTGTTAACGAGGCGTTAAGCAAGATTCAATTCAATTCAAAACCCTTATATCAGTATTTCACACAAAACGTGTTGATGAGCCGGTTTAAGAACATATATCGATTTATTTCTTTTGGAAAAAACAGAATACATTGTTCACCTGTTATGCTCACATATATTGTTATAAGAAAACATTATCTATATAAAAAGATGCACACTTTAAATTAAAATGGATAGGACAACATCTCCTCTTTATGTTTATGATGTCTTTAGGTATTGCTTTTGAGTATTGATACTAACGCCCCATTTAGTATCGATGAGTATCGATGCCCCGCCAGGATGAGTAGTGATACCCACTCCCCTTTGAGTATTGATACCCCCTTCATATCGAGTATTGATACCCCCATCATATCGAGTATTGATACCCCTTCAATACTCAATGTGGATGAGGTACATGTATCAATACTCTATGGAGATGTAGTATATATATTCAATGTGGAAGAGGGTATCAATACTCAATGGGGAGTGGTATCAGTACTCAATGAGGAGGGGTAATCAATTCAATATTTAATAAAGGGTCTCAATACTCAGTTGGGAGGTTTCATAGATTCGATGAGGAGGGCTTATCAATACTCAATGCTGAGCGGTATTACTACTCAAGTGCCAAATTAATATTACCTCGAGCGCAGGAAATATTTTTTCACCCATGCCCTTCAATGCTTACGTAAATAACCGTATGCATACTACATGTATACATACATGCACATTTGTACATAAATATATGGCCGATATTTCTAACTTTTAGGCGTCACTTATACTGCAATTATCTTATTAAGTTAATACGATACTCGCTGGATAAATGACGCTAAAAGTAATCGGCCAATAGACTCATGAGTCACAATAATCCTTAATGGTCATATACCACTATTGCATTTTACATAGGGTTACATTATAGCCTTTTGGCCCTAAAACACATTTTACACATCCAAGGGAACCTTTTAGGCTACTTTATTTTCAAGAACTATCCTAGACTCACTTAAAAAAGTGCAAACAATTGGGGCTTTTGTATTGTTTTCACCTACTTTCGGTTTGATGACGGTGATGACCGTCAGGCACGCAGCAAATAAATGTGAATTTCTGACAATTTACTATACCTGCAATTTTATCAATAAAATAGCCCAGATGCAACAACAAATACATTTTATTTTTTTTTATCACCTACACATATTATTTTGACATTTTATGTACATCAGTTATGATTAAGGCAATTCTACCCAATCAGAAAATAGCTCTTTCGAAAAAGATATACCCTAATACACCCTATACTTTTTTCAGCCAATCAGTAGCCCCAAAACAATAGTGGTATGTGACCTAAAGCTGACTTCGTTTTCCAACACATTTCAGAGTACCGGTATTTTATATAAACGGATTCCGCTTTGAAACTTCGTTTTTGATGCTGCCCTACAATTAAAAGGGGATGTGCTCTTCGCGGTTGGTTCATATTGACCCCTAACTATTATGAAAACACAACTATTTGTTTTGGATAAACGTAAACAATGGCCCATGGTTTACAAAGTAAGCAACAATTCAAATATTTTATTATTGGATACAATTGAAACTAAGATTCATATGCCAATATACATATCTTTTGAATATGTTTTAACAGCCTATATAGCGTCCATGTGTATGGGTATGCATACATATTCGTTATCAAGAAGAGCATTGTCCCTTTAAAGGGACACATGGCAATCTTGAAGTTTTTATCAAGCATTGAAAGTAGCTTCTCGATTTATTTATTTAGTACCATTTTGACTTTAAACCTGCCTGTATATAATTAAATACATTTTTGAGTTTTCCTTTTTCTTGTCTTATTTTACCATGTGTTTAAGTATATTATTGGTGCAATGTAATCAGAAGAGAATAATATGAAAAAGCAATTCGCCTTATCCTATTCTTGTGATTAATATTAATGATTGAACAGACATGACAGAGTGAAGTTATTTAGGAAAACTAACGGATTGCCGTGAGTTTTCAAAACAATCAAGATAATCATGTGACTCTTTAAGATAACAATGACCGTGAAGGTGACATGCATTTATGAGCACCGATTTGGGCGTTACTTAAAATCGACGTCTGAAAATCACCCTTCTCGATAACTTGGTACAGACTATAGGAAAGGTTGATTTTCAGATCACGATTTTAAAATTTGTCATTTAATTCTGATGATTTAAGGATGTTGGCTGGACAAGTTTTGATATTTTCAAATCTAAGAATTATATTATTATTTTTTTAAAATCATAGTTTTATTTGACAATAGAATTGTTTTTGTTTTTTTTGCAATGTTTATTTTTGCATTCTAGTAGATATGGATATAATGTAGGATTTAAGATGGTAACATATCAAATTTTAAGCAAAATGTTAAAGGTGAAATTTAGCGTGTTTTTTGAGCATATATTCTGAAATATATGTATATAATATACAATCTGTTCAAATATTACACTTATTGGTTGTCCCGTTTTCTCACAGTAGCCAATTTTATCTCATAGCGCACACGCTTGAGTTTCGCCCTTTTTGAAGACAGGTAAGTGTCACGTGATCATGTGACGTCATTGGTACCAAACGATCAGCGGTGTCGCATTGAGTTGTATAGTATTGTCTATGTAGGATTAAGTTTGATGGTACGTGTTAAAAATGCCGTGTGCTGTAGCTGGGTGTCAAAGTGTGCATAAACAAGGACAATCTAATAACATCAGTTTTTTTTCGTTTTCCTAATCAGGTTTATGATAGATTAAGATTTGAATTGTGGGTGGACCGCTGTCGACGAAAATCGCCCGTCGCGTCAAAAAAATGGGAACCTTCGAAAGACGCGCGAGTTTGTAGTAAACACTTTGAGTTGGATTCGTGGGAAATCCATCCTTTGGTTTCATTTTCATTGAATTTGAAGGACAGACGGCCATGCAGATTAAAAACAACAGCGATACAAACAATATTTTCCTACAAAAATGAGAAGTGCCTAACCCCGCCGTCTCCGAGCAAGTTTTATTCGCCGATTCGACCGGCGTTGAGGAAGAAATTATTAAATGAGGTTAGATAGAAGTTTTTGTTCAGTTATCTTAGCAATTCCTCGGGTATGTGTATGATAAATTGTAGAAAGGTATATAGTCTTAGATCTGTACATCGTGATTGTTTAGCTGTTGAATTAGATGCATGCGTCTTACGTGAACGGCGCTAATATAATGTAGCCGTCTTTTTCAATAGATCGCTAAAAAGTTTTAAATTATACACCTTCTTCTGCCAATAGTGTTATAGATTTATATAGAGTTATATATCGGTCTCTGGATTTGAAAATAATGACAAAATGTTTCATGGATGTCTACTAAAACGCAGAAAATTGATAATGTTACTAGCTATTATATTAGTTCAGTAATGTTGTATGGCAAAACAACAACAATAACGGCTTTTACCTCATGCAGTAAGTAAAATAAGTGCTTTACAAGCATATATATACTTTATATTCTAAATAAAAAAATTGTTAGGTCTGTTTTTTCGATCTCTACATGTACATAATACATTATGTCGTGCTCATAATACATTTGACTATATTATTTAGATCATCTTCGTGCGCGATGAACTAACTAGTTTCTCACGCATCATATATCCGTCTTGTGCAATACGTGGCTCGCCGCGGCGGTATTGCACCGCTCACGGAATTGCAATATACAGGAAATGTAGGCATATCATAAAACTACGTTTCCCTAAATGGTGCGTGATTTTGTCATATACCGACGTATGTACCCTGATTAGGCTGTACTTCAATAGTGCACCGCAATAGTTGATTAGTCGCTGTGTGGTATATTGTTATTTGGCGGCACGTGGAGACGTGTCATACTGCAAATCCGAATCTCATACACCACTATAGACTGTTTTGGAGGCGGCGGGGACTTATGGTATATAGAATACTATAGAAATTAGATGCTGTTACATTTATTTATTTATCAATTATACTAACTAGACTCTAAATATATTTTTTCAATGTCTATTTTTCGGCAAAAATAAAGTCCTTATAATCTGACGCTCGTATTAATGTACAAGTATTAGACCATGTCCATTCATTCGGAATATACTGCATTTCGCGCTTAGTGTAAATGTACCGAGATATTGCAGCGTTGCTGGTGACTTTCAGAATTTCGATGACCTGCACCGCGTTCAACTTCCTCATCGCCATCGGTTGATGAATCCGAGGTATTTTCATCCTCAGACACGAATTCTGGCTCAAAATCGTAAGGTTGCACATTGTGCAACCTTCTTATCATGGGCATTTCATCTGACTCAGCATCATAGTCGCTTAATTCCGACATTTTCACACACACTATACTGTTTTTGCGTGCTTTCCCTATGTACAAATGGTTTCGTTTTGTTCCCAATGACGTCACTTCCGGTTTTACGAGGAAGAGTTTTCCCCCTTTGATTTTTTTTCAATTTTTTAGCGTAGCCTGTTCGTCTTTTCGGTTTTTATCTTTAAAAACATATTTTCACTAAAAATACATCAATAGCATAGTAACCATCGTATTTATAATGATATTTGATAATTAAAAACATATCAACAACGGATTTGTTGATTTAGGACAAATTTCTGCTTTAAATCCTACATTTTATCTTATCTACTAGAATGGAAAAAATGAAACAATTCTGTTGTCAAATAAAACTATGATTTAAAAAATAAAATGTTTAGACTTGAAAATGTCAAAACTTTCCCAGCCAACATCCTTCAGTGTTTTAATGGAAATGATTATTGTTCATACCTGTCTTTTCGTACAAAATATATATTAAAGTGCTTATGTAACGTACAAAGAATTTTTTTCTTATTATAAATGGATTTGAAATGTGTTTGAAGGCTGTAGAAAGTAAAAAAAAATCTAGAAAAGTACTAGAATCAACCACAATTACTTTGGATACGGGCCTCATTTTTGCTGTTCGTATCAATGTGCCGTTATAAGCATGCTGTTCGTATTAATGTGCCGTTATAAGCATGCTTTTTCGTTTGCCAATTCTTAAAGGGACACATCTTGATTTTTCAAAAACTCGCGGCGTCCCGTTTTTTTTTTACATAATTGCATTTGTTCAATCACTAATATTAATAATTATAATAATAGTATAAAGCAAATTGTTTTTGCATATTGCTAACTGCTGATTACATTTTAATATATTGAAACCTGTGCTAGAATAAGGAAGAAAATATGAAAACTCAAAGTTGTATTTAAAGATATACTAGCAGATTTAAAGTCAAAATTATACTGGATTCATAAATCGAGAGGCAAATTGTAATGCTTGATAAAGACTTCCAGATAGCCGTGTGTCCCTTTAATTGCTTGAGTTATATATAGTTATATATAGCCAAGATTAAGTCTTTAACTCAGTCGTTTTCTTTACCAACACATATTCTGCTCTGGACTGAAACAAGATAAAAGCGTCCGATAAGCGCCAATCCCTCGAGATGTCACAGCATGTTAATGAAAAAGAGCTTTAAAAACTACTGCAACCTGATTTATAATAAAACAACAACAAAATACGTACAGGGACAAACGGCAATACTGATTTTCAAAACCTTAGTTTTACCACATAACTTACATTTGTTCAATCATTAAAAATAATTATAAGAATAGCATAAATCAAAATATGTGTTTGTCACTTTAATCTCAAAGTTTGCAATACAAATCAGTTTGGCTATTGATTCGAAAGCGAACCGCCTGGAAAAGCACAAACAGTATTCAGGTATTTAACATAATGTATAATTACGGCAAGTTACACCGAGGTTGCCCCCACACTGTCTTGTTACGGAAAACTATACTTCAGATATACATAAATTCCTTCAAGTCAAACGCTCAAATATACTAAAATAATATCAGCATTACAAAATAATAAAAACAAAACAATAATGTTGAATATTACCTGTCAAATAGCCAATCATACAATAATCATACATTTTCAAGCACGTAAAGTAAAAATTATAAGTTAAAAATACTAAAGTGTTTACTAACCGTGATCGTCTTTGTTCGAACGATAGTGGGCTCGCTTAGAAGTCAATTATCCTAACCATTCAGTTAAATAGTGCATTAAAATGCAACATAGCAAAACGAATACAATCCTACATTAACTTAGGCCGTACAATTGTAATAGTGTGTTGGGTGGATTTTGAAAAAGAGTACTACTTTTGCTGTTTTCTGAAATAGTAAAAACAGTAGATGTACTGCATGTAATTAAAGTAGCTATACGCACAACATAAAACGGCTATAACCAGCCAAGCCAAACCGTAAAACTGGAGCGTCGAATTAAGGAATTACCAACTCTCAATTCAGTTCACGCATATTCAATCACTGATATTTTAAGAACCCGTGAAAAATCTATACTTTTAATCGTCACATGTGGTTATTATATGACCTGAACAACTAGCTAGAGTTTCGACAAACAGGTTGTTAGTGTTAGTTTGCTTCTTTGCACAATGTAACGTCACCCTACGTTTTCTGTACATACTCGTTTAAATGTACGACGTTCGCAGTGTTGATTTGATTACTAGTCATTCGGATGGGGTTTGCTTAACCGGCCACGTGCGCACAAACACATATATTCTTTTTATAGGTTTAGTGATTTAGACAAGATGAAGAGAATGTGTCAAAACATGTTTTAATATTTTACTTTCTAGAAATATGTATTTATATAAATAATACTATTTTAACTGAATGTATATTTAATTTGAATGTGACATGTATGTTCTGAACAGTGGCTGTTTAGCAGTTTATGCTTGGTCTAACGTGATGTGATAAATGTTTTTTTAGCTTTATTTATCTTGCGTTTATAAGGAGGACTAAATTGTCCCCATGTGCATATTTACAAAATGCATAGCCTATGCAGACACTTTTAATGGCGTTTTAAACATATGTGTTTCATGGTTATGATACACATGCGGGCGATTAACAATGACTGTTCAGCTTTTAGCATATTAAACATAATGTTTGTACAGACTGAAACATTTGATTTGATGATATATATATAATTATGTTGTGATATTAATAAAGAAAGATACAAATATCGGACAGGGAAAGCAGCATTCAAGGACGACAGTTAACCACAAAACACAAAAACAAACACGCAAACAGACAAACGAGAAGGCAAAAGTAATAAAAATGCAAACGACATCACAAACACAAAAGGGTTGACAATAGGGCTACCGCCTTGGAACGGTCAGTAGCAACAAAGGCTACTTGGGGTTTAAACCGGTTCCTTGGTGCACCAAACCTCACACTTACCCTACTGAAACCTTCGTAATTTATTTTTTGGTTATTAGTTTAAACATATTTATTTTACATCGATTGCGAAACAAGTTCTTGCAACTTAGATTAATCCATCTCGATGACTTCCTGGGTAGAACCAGTACTAAGCAATGTGGATTAATTATCTTGCTTCGGCGTTCTAATACTGAACCACGCACTCAGCGTTTGGTTATTGCTTCAGCTATTTGTGAGTCTAATGACACGTCTGGTGCAATTGTCCAGAACCAATCACTTAAGTTCAATTTGTCATATTATGTTATTGTTGTATATGAAATTTATTTTCATATAGTCTCTTATACTTCTATAAGAATGGCATAGTTAAAAGCATATCGACGGTCTAGAATTATTAAGTCGTAATTGTTACCTACGACCTTACATGCCCGTAGCATAAAAGTAAACAGTACACGATTGCGCAATGTCAGTTTGGTACCCTTCCTCATATCAGTTGGCTTTAGCAGGGATTTATGCATCTATTTTTTTGTCGTATGTGAAAGCAGATGTGCTATATTTTGCAAAAAGGTCATAACTACAAGGCTATAATCATACAAGGTTGTAAGTGGTAGATACGACCTTAATATTTATAAAAAGTTGGGTCTTAACTGGTAGATACGACCTTATCATTCTGAAGCTTGCATATAAATGTACAACTGCTACGGGTTTATGTATCACTTACGACCTTCTTTTCCACTTATATCGAATGAAATAAAATAATATGCACGTATATGAGGGTATGTGGACATCGGACATAGTATGTATGTAAAGGTGGTACGGGGGTATAACATGTAAAATTATGGAAGGTACGGGAAAATATAAATGGTAAGGGGGAATATTGTGTATTAAAAGATATATAGAGTATGAAGATATAATATGTAAATATATATAGAGTATGGTGACATACTATGAAGGATATAGAGAGTACGTAGGCATATTACGAAAGCATTTAGAGAGTACGGGGACATATTATGTAAGGATGAAAAGGGTATCATGGAGTTATAATATACAAGTATATAGAGAGTACGGGGACATATTATGAACGGATAGAGAGGGTATGGGACATATTATGCAAGGATGTATTGTGTATGGGGATATGTAAATATAATATCCACATGCCCTATATATCCTTATAATAATATGTTGCCTTACCCTATATATTATATAGAGGGTATGGGATATATAATATGTTGCCTTACCCTATATATTATATAGAGAGTATGGGATATATAATATGTTGCCTTACCCTATATATTATATAGAGAGTATGGGATATATAATATGTTGCCTTACCCTATATATTATATAGAGAGTATGGGATATATAATATGTTGCCTTACCCTATATATTATATAGAGAGTATGGGATATATAATATGTTGCCTTACCCTATATATTATATAGAGAGTATGGGATATATAATATGTTGCCTTACCCTATATATTATATAGAGAGTATGGGATATATAATATGTTGCCTTACCCTATATATTATATAGAGACTATGGGATATATAATATGTTGCCTTACCCTATATATTATATAGAGAGTATGGGATATATAATATGTTGCCATACCCTATATATCATATAGAGAGTATGGGATATATAATATGTTGCCTTACCCTATATATCATATAGAGAGTATGGGATATATAATATGTTGCCTTACCCTATATATTATATAGAGGGTATGGGATATATAATATGTTGCCTTACCCTATATATTATATAGAGGGTATGGGATATATAATATGTTGCCTTACCCTATATATTATATAGAGAGTATGGGATATATAATATGTTCCCATACCCTATATATTATATAGAGAGTATGGGATATATAATATGTTGCCTTACCCTCTATATGGGACATATTATATAGGGATATATTGGGTATGGGGATATGTTATGTAAGGATATATAGGGTATGGGGAGAACATATATTATAATAAGTATATAAAGAGTACGTTGACATAGTATATAAGGATATATATGGGGATATAATATTATGCTTGTATATAGTGAGTTCGTAAAATATTATGAAGGATATATAGGTTAGGGGAATATAATATGCAAGTATATTGAGGGTATGCATACTATGTAAGGATATATAGGATATGGAGATCAATTATGTACGGATATAGAGGGTATGTGGATATAATCTCGTTAAAGTGACAAGTGTTTTCTTTTGTGGATTTTTAAACGGTGTTATTATTCTGAGAGTAATACAATAACCTGCACCCAGGCCGTTTCAAAATGGGGCTTTCAAAATGCACTAGAAGATATGCTTTAGGTCATACTACACCAATTCATTTTCCATAGGTCTACCTTATAGCTCTAAGCTCTGTACTGAGTTCCCTAATATAGGAAGCTATATTTTTTATTACTTGTCTTGAAAGACCTATCTTAGTTTTATCAAAAAAACATACAGAAGCCATACATTGAGTATGTTTTGAAAAAGCTGTTTGGGTCGGATGGTGCTGACCCACCTACTTGCATGTAGAAACATGAGGAAAATGTAAAATATACTTCTTTCTTTGATTATGCAACACATTATGAATACATTGCACAAATGTATGATTTAACCTTTATAAGTACTCTTCAAAAGTTGAATTTTAATTTTTTAGCAAGATATTTTGGTTTGATTACCTTGACAACCAATCAAAATTAAGAGATTCTGTGTAATAGCTCCGAATTTACCCTGGAACTTTTTCCCTGCCCGCTGATTGGTTGGTAATTGGTGTAGTCTGATCTAAAGAGACATTCAAACCTGACTGAAGTTGTTTTTTTCTGGCTAAATTGTTTGATACATTCGATCTGAGAGAAATGATGTCATTCTTTTTAAGAAAAAAATCCTTTTCGACAAAATATGAGGGCTTTAAAGAGCCTTGGCTAAAGCAAAATTCCTTCGGTTTTTACGCGTAAATCCAGAAACTTCAAAATGCCATATCTCGACAACCGTTCCAATCTTTTGCTTCAAATAAAGTGATTTTAAATTGATTTTATCAACAACATGTGATTTTCAACCAGTTGAAGCTATCTTGAAACCAATATCTACTCAAAACTGATATTTGTGATTTTCAGGGGTCAAAATGGCAGATTTTACCATAAAACGCCACTGTTTTTGTATGTATTCAAAATCTGCCTTCAAATACATTAATTAACATTATTCAGCAGGTTCTATATGTGAAACCATCAAGAAAATGCAATTTTTCAATTTAGAAATGACAAAAAATAATTCTGAGACTATCCTCCCCAACTCCATTTTTAGGGCCATGCCATGTTTTACAATATGCTCATTACACAGGATTGCCTGTTACTGTACTGTTTCTTGTATTTTTTTATTAGATATTGTTTATACCATCTTTACAGGTCATTTTCATGTAACCATGCAGCTAATAAGCACTGTTTAAAGTACAGATCCATGAAAATTCATTAAAATGAAGGGGGTTGGGTAGAAAAAAACTTTTGAAAAACATACAAAAGGTCATATTTTTTGCCAACTATATAATTTAATTTGTAAAATGTATTAAACCGCATAACATATTTGCATATCGACACTAACCGTATAGAAGCGATGCACTCAAAGTCAGAGTTTACCTCAACATCTTTTTCAAAACAGACAAAAGCTGCTTTTCGACATCTTTCCGGACAGATGTAGATTGTCGCTTTCTGACATTTTTGCCAAACAATGTATGCAAAGCCCTCAGAAATGAATAAAACTTACTAGATATACCTTTAACTAGTCAAACATGTGCATTACAGGCTAATTTTGTATTCCAGGTGTCAGGTATGGCTAATTTTGTGTCCACTACCCTCAATAAAGGAATTTAAATTTACCTATGTTGCATCATAAAACTTTTAAATATTTAAAAACCATGAAAAGAGTTATAAGAAAAGTCAAAATACACCATAATTCAACATTTCTCACACTTTCAAATCATTGTGATAGGAAAAAAGTATGTCTACTTTCACTTTTACCCTGGGCAGAATCTATCTTTAGGTCATACTACACCAATTCATTTTCCATAGGTCTACCTTATAGCTCTAAGCTCTGTACTGAGTTCCCTAATATAGGAAGCTATATTTTTTATTACTTGTCTTGAAAGACCTATCTTAGTTTTATCAAAAAAACATACAGAAGCCATACATTGAGTATGTTTTGAAAAAGCTGTTTGGGTCGGATGGTGCTGACCCACCTACTTGCATGTAGAAACATGAGGAAAATGTAAAATATACTTCTTTCTTTGATTATGCAACACATTATGAATACATTGCACAAATGTATGATTTAACCTTTATAAGTACTCTTCAAAAGTTGAATTTTAATTTTTTAGCAAGATATTTTGGTTTGATTACCTTGACAACCAATCAAAATTAAGAGATTCTGTGTAATAGCTCCGAATTTACCCTGGAACTTTTTCCCTGCCCGCTGATTGGTTGGTAATTGGTGTAGTCTGATCATTATTAACGTCGCTCTGTTAATTTAAAACCAGACATATCAAATTATATGTCTGGTTACGAATTGAATAGTTTTACATATTCAAAAGATAGTCGGTAAACTAATATTTTACAATAGTTGATCTACGCAGTTTGAATAGAAGGCATTTCTATAGAGGTTACAGTATGAATTACATGTTGAAATGAAGCTCTATTATATCACATTTTAATAATTGTGTTATATAATGAACATGTTATGATTAAGTTTCTGTCGTACACATTCTGGATTTGACATTTGTATGATATAAGGCGGATTTATTTTCAATCTTAATGTTTTAAGAACATAAACAGCTGATATAGTTTACCGTCCAGTATTTATCATATCAAGCGGTTTACGTCCTGTCTATAAACGATTCTACAGCCATGTTTTAAAATTCACTATGACTGAAATGCACCCATTGTGTAGGATGTTGCTATTGTAAACCCGTTCCGACTGACTGTTCATATAAATTTTGTAAAAAATTAAAACTATTTAAGTGTTAAATAAGAAGCATGCATACATGCCCGTCCATCCATTCATCCGAACATCCACCCATCAGAACGTCTGTATGTGTTTATCTAACTTGCATCAACTCTTTCATATACTCTTAGAAAAACAGTTTAGAGTGAGTTACTATCAATATTTTTTCATCCAGGGTGTGTGGGGGTGGGGAGGGGGTGGGGGGAAAGAACACATGTCATTCGAATTATGTATGGTCTGGATATGTAAAATTCCAAACAAACAATTATTAGTTTTGCCGACAAACTGTTGTTACAGATGTGATCGTTATTAGTTATTATAGGACTGAAATGCTATTAGATTTTAAATGTTGCATACAATATGCCCACCGCTCCCCCACCATCCTCTCATGTTTTATTACATTCGCAATCGTTTCAAAATGTTAAATCGTTCAATTATATGCAGGCCCGGTCCCTAAATAGCCTACGCGTAGCTACGCGCCTGTATGGGAACACAAGGATATAGAGGTTATGGTTATAATATGTAATGATATAGAGGGTATTGGGATATACTATGTAAAGATATAGAGTGTATGGTGACATAATATATAAGGATATAATATAGGGCATGAGGAAATAGTATGTAAGAATATATAGGGTATTTGATGCTTGATTGTAAATACAAACGTCTTGACCGTTTGTGCAGAAACAAATTTGAAATTGGAAGCACGTGACCGTAATTATTATTTTTTTATTTTAAGTATTTCTGACCATCCGCATTTAGTTCGTCAAGATAATAATTAAGTTTCACTCTTCATTTATCTGTGTTTATTAATACATGTATTGTCTTTCTGCCTTTCTCTATATATTGGATAGCAGGTGTTCCTGTTTCAGCCAATCAGAAACGATACTAGTGTATCGTCAAAATTCAAACTTTGTTTAGGATACGATACGATTGCATCATCACACATACCACACACGTGGTGGAAATGGGGGAACAGTTTCACTTATCATTAAACAAAATAACTTCCATATCTCACATACAGCAGCAAGAGGGATATTGTATGCGACTTATTTGTCAGTTTTTTAACTAAATGCAGGGATTTCATTGGCTTATAAAGTATGTCAACCTGTAAAAACAATTATACCGCGTGTTAAAATTCCCGATCTTCACCGTATACCCATGAACGATTCTTATATTCTCAAATATTTAGAAGGTCTAACGTTTCATAAGGATCTCATATTCTAAAGCAGAATAAGCCTTTTATATTTGTACCTTTAGATTTATCAACAGATAACTGTATAAATAAAGTACATTTTATATCAGGTACCGTGTAATTGTTATGTTTGGTTTAGTGCAATGAAATACCATATTGCCTGTAAAGAAGTTTAGATGTTATCTTTCATGCTTAGTTGCACTTTAATTGCAGTCCGATAATTGCATTGCCTGCATTTCCCCCCAAAATATTATCTGAATGAATTAGGATCAATTAGGTTACTGCTGGCATCTGCTGTAATCATTCTATTTTAAAAACTCGACTTGAAACGAATATATTTAAGGTTACTCGATATAAATCAATCCTACGACGAGTTGTATATATTTTTGACGTGTGTTCGTGGTGGTGGCGGTGTGGGTTGCGGGGTTGCGGTGTGGGGTGGTGGGGACTCTTTCATAACATTTAAATAATTGTTCTCAAGCTATCCCATAAACCATATGTCGTGAAAATCTAACTGCATCACAGAATCTTGATATCAAGTCCTATTCAGCTACGGGACAGCTGTTCTCCTCGACCTTTTCCTGATTTTGACATTTAACGTAATTCTTATAATCTCAGAGCATTACGATTTAAATTGTATAGACGGTAGATAAGGTGAATTAAGGATATTTCCATGTGCACTTTTACGTTTAACGGGAGAGTTTGTTTTCTTTTACATTTCACTTCTTTTAAGGACGCTCTTAAAAATTGATTTCGAAATTCTAAGCGGACGAACGCATAACGTGATACAGCTACAACAGTACACAGTTTACCGCAATAGGATACATCAGATGTGGATCCAGAATTTGAATTTAGAGGGAGGCGGGGTGGGGATGTGGAGTGGGGCGAGGAGGGGCGTGAACTATTGATCGAAAGTTTTGATTAGGTGACTAATGGTGCATTTTCAGAAAAACCGGCAAGTGCATGTTTTGGTTCCCTTCCCTGGATCAACCCCTATACTTGGTAATACGGTAACTACAGACTTTCGGGCTAAACTTTATTTTTTAAGACATCATTTTAAATACTAGGTTCTCTCTAGGCATCAGTTTTACACAACAAAGCAAAATATGTAACAAAATATATTTTCGATATATAGAGTGGCAATGATATACCTGTTGTATAAGTAATGCTGAAAGAATACTGTTAATTACGATAAAAGTACACATACATAAGGAAACAAGAGCCCCAAGAGAGCCTGTATCGCTCTACTGGTTTAAGGCTGAATGATGTCAATAATATGTTTAAATGATTTGTATATCGTTGATATAAATCTTCTCACAAATTAAGTGAAAATCAATTTACGGTGTTATGCGTGTACTCATGGGTATGCGCGCGTATGTGTATGTGTGAATGCGTGCGTGCTGCGTACGTGCGTGCGTGCGTGCGTGTATGTGTTATTTTATGACAAAGGTAACTTTGTAAAATAAACTATTTAAAAAACAGTCAAAAGGGAATGGGAGTGGTGGTGCATGGTGTGTCATGCGGTGTAAGTCAGTTGGTTTTCAAACTTATCTAAGCTTGTATTACTATTTACATATGAACACGTCTGGTAAATTTAAACAAAACCAAGTTTAGAGCTTTTTAATAATTCAAGGGCCAAAACTCTGCTGTTTCAAGTCCAAAATGGCTAGTTTTTTAATTTGTCCACAAATGCTTCTAATTAAGATAACCGGGGTGAGGGGTGTGCTTTGTGTGTCATGGGGTGTGTGTTAAGCTTTTAAATAATTAAAGGACTATTACTCTACTGTTTCTAGTCTGAAATGATTAGTTTTTAGCTCGACTATTCGAATATTTATTCAATAAACGCAGATCAAGGTTTGCGTGTAAGCTGTTATATATATATATGTATATACATATATATCTTAAACTTTTTGGCTTAGCTCAATCAAGTTTTGGGTTAGGATTCCTTATAGCATTATCTAGATGGGTGCTAAGTAATTTAGACGCATATAAATCGTGGGCTCCCTGGGTGCACGTAGAGCCCACCTTAACATGAAATTAAATGTGCTGTAAGTTTGGTTTAGGTAAACATCCAATATGTTATTACTAACCATATTCTTATTCTCAGCTCAATCATATTGGGGTTTGGTCCCGCTCTCCATCCCCACCCCACCCACAAACCTACCCTACCCCACCCATATTTTATATATTTCTGCTTTTTATTTATTCTTACACCTATAACCTCCTCCCACATCTAACACTACCCACAACCCAATACTACTCAAACCCGACCTATTTTGATTTTACATATTTCTGTGTTTTTTTATATTTATTCTTACACCTATAATCCACCCACCTCCACCGTCTCCACCCAAACAACCCCACTCTCCCACCCCACCTAAAACTCGACAAAACCCGATTTGTTAACATAACTACTGTGTTGTTTTGTTTATCTATCCTTACACATATAACACCCCAACACCACCCCATATACCCCTCTCCAGCTACCACACCACCGCCCACCACCTCATCCAAAACCCGATTATTTTTACATATTTATGTGTTGTTTTGTTTATTTATTCTCACACCATTAACTATGATGCATGCTGGCCACCTAAATCTCCCCAAACATCCATAATCAAGAGGGTTGTGGGGTGGTCATGTGCACTTCTATTAAATTGTCTTTTCATAAATAACATCAATCTGCATCCTTTTTTTTTTGTGGTTGGTTGAGAAGAGAGGTGGAGGTGGAGTCCCAGGAGGGGGCCAACAATTAAAATATGTTAGAAAATAATACAAAGTGCCATACATTTGGTTAAGGTAAACATCCAATCTGCTGTTACTGAATGTTTGTGTTTCTTATTCATTGCTCAATCACATTTGGGTATGGGTGTAACACAAAGTATTCATATATACTTGGAGTTTTTAACTGTGTTTGTCTGGGCCTCATTTTCCCTGATTCTAAATAGGATCTTTGACAGCTTTTGCCCAGCGCATCACATTTAATCGATGCGTATATCTGATAAATTGTGCTAGTGTTGTGAAATAACAACGAGAGCGCGTGCGTTGTACTCCCACGCGGATACTGGTGTCGATTAAATAAACACATCTTCCCACATCAGAGGGAGAGTAAGACACGGATAAATTTGTATTATACCCGATGAAAAATGTCAGTCTGACACCAGTCACATGTGTGACAAATATATATTATATACACTCTCATATAGTTATGTGTATGACGCTAAGTGTATGTGCAAATATTACAGGATGGATGAATGGATCTGTTCATAAACCCGCGATTTATGCGATAACAGCTTGCAGCACTCACCAAGAATCGAGCCCATAACCTTTAGATTCGTATAACGGACAGATAAAATTAGTCCAGCCAACAGACTAATTAGAACCACAATTCATTACCCATAGGCGGATCGATACTTCACGAGTGCCCCAATATGCTTCCAAAATACGCGTCACTCTTAAACTTTGATAAACCAGTACGCTAGAGACGAGAGGACGACATAGAATACCTTGAGACCTGGCGACACCGACATAAATAAAACCCTTTAAAAATAATAGTATTAACTCTCGAAAGTAAGACTCCTCTCATCTCAAGCGGACATGCGAATTATCATATATACGGTCCTTAAACATTAATGTGTGTTAGTGGCCTAAATTACTAGTGTAAATGACACTTTAAAGCTATAGGCACATATAATTAATGACTATCTATATCCTGATCGAACATGATACCCGGTCAAATAATCTCACATCACCATTGGAAGCCAAAGACTCGATAACTAAAGACTATCGTATCACAATAACGATAAAAATACAAAGTTGTCAGGTACTTCAATTTACTATAACCATAATTTATCAAGCTCTCTCAAATTCAAATGCGCTAGCACCTCCTTAAATGCAATTATGAACGAGCCCCCTTAAATGCAATTATGCAAAAGCCTCCTTAAAAGGTGGCTTAAAAGGTGGCTTAAGTTATTTCAGTGTAAGTCTTTTATCAGTCAGGGGTGTAACTCATCTCCCTTTGAGGTTGTTATCTCAATGTAAGGTGTTAAAACTGTCACCATGGTTACAGGACATACAAAAAACGTTTTTCACACAATTGACTTTCAATTGGTATTTCATATTTAACATCATTTGTATTTATCATGTTTATTTAAACAAATAACATGTTGAACAGCTGTCCCGTATAATTTCATTTCCCAAAGTGCACGCACATGTTCAAAATATATATACATGAACGATGAAGATGTTCACCGATGTTTATACGAACAAGCCTGCACGAGTTATCTCATTTTTCAATTTTCCGACATTTAACAGACAATAACTTAAACGAGTTACATTTTTCTTAGACCCGATCAACCTTCCAACACGATGCGTAGAAGTTTATCGGCGATGCATACGAGTATTGTTGACTAACTTTATCAGGGAAAGGTACAATAAAACAGGAAAAAAATACGGCATTCGCCGAAAAAAATGCGAAAAGATATAAAAATGTGTCTGAAATGACTCAAATTTGATCAATTTTGTAAAAAAAAAGCGGATAAAAATCGGAAAATTATCACTCTCCGTCAAGTCAGCTTTCATGCGGTCAATGCTGCCGGTACTTCCCGTCTCGCTACATGCCTTTAGCACTAGCAATGACGTAAACTACCGCGAATTTCAAAATAAACAGCGATTTTCCGAGGATGTTCACTGCTACGAAATAATAACGTGTATATCGTAGACAGAGAGGTATGGCCAAATGTACATGCTATATGTGGGAGAGGGTATGGGGTGGGGTCAGGAGACAAGGAATAAAGAATGACGGGAGTAGGGAGATGAGGTGATGGGGTGTGGGAGATTTTTAAAATAACAAGATAGTAAACAAAATGATAGAGAAGTAATAAAGAGTGACGGTGGAGGGCGAAGACCACCCCTTGTACACGCCTCCTCCCTGTTACATGCGTGCGTTGGTTTCTGAGCATGCTGATGGGGTACCAAACTTACTAAATGGCTACGTACTGCATAACCTGTAGTTCTATGTTCATCATGTTTATTGACAAGGCAGTTCTCAGTGTATTACGAGCCAGTTTTCAGAAAGAAGAATAGGACTCTAATATGCTAATCATACTAATAGTTCCCTATCCAGTTGGTATGTTTTGAGTTTGAGCCTCGATCTGCAGTCAATGATAACTTATTTGAGTTATTTTTTATGTAACTTAAAAATATGGAAGGGAAGAGTGAATCTCTGGAAGCCATTATTTTCTACAAATAAACATCATTTATATTACTTAAAAAAAGGTCCTGCTGCATGACCATGTTGACTACAGAGTGGTGCTCTGTTAATGTTAAACCCATGGCACTTACAAATATAAGTAACTTAATTAAGTTATATAACTGTACACGGTTATGACGTCTAATCTGAGTTGTTGTTAATTTTAAAAACCTGATTCGAACAGGCAATCATCTTACATGTTCGTGATCCTGATGATATTTATTTTTGATAATTTATCTGTTTACGTTATTTTGTTTTTTGTTTAAGACATGTAAGAAATACTAAATATGTACCTGTGTTTTATCGGTGAATAAAATACAGTTCGGAGTTCGCATGCGTAGTAATTAAATCACGAGTGCGTCAGAACGAGTGATTTAATTACTCGCATCTGAACGACTAACTGTATTTTATTCACCGATAAAATACAGGTACGTATTTATTATTTCGATTCTAACACAACAATAACCCCATTGTTTACGCTATTGTTGGGGCACTATATATTATCTCGGAGGTCAAGGTAATCAGGCTGCTATCAGACTGCTATGTTTACAGGCTGTTCCATTGGGCGCCCCCGTATGCAAAGTTATGCGTTTCAATACACGCAATTGACTTGTTTCAATTCAAGTCACGTGACAGACAATTAAGTCATTGCTTACATCATGTAGCTTGTGCTATATGACGTCAAACGTTCTCAGCTTGTTCAAGATGCTTATTAATGTTATATGTACTGATGCATATGATGGTTTATATCGGGTGTGTGCACGGTTTTGGAGCATGGCACGTTTGTTGTTTTTAACATTTCATTAACATTACTGTTGAGTTTGTTTTCGTGACGTATATTTACCAAGTGACGTCATGTAACGCGGCGCTTCCAACGGATGAAATATACGAGGGGAATTAATGGAACAGCTGTATTTTATCGTAGAATAACATACCGCTGTCTCTCTTCTTTGTGTATATGAAAGACTGCGGAGGTCGTGTTAGAATTAAATGCAAACTAATTCTACCATGACTAAGTGAATAACGTGATGCAGTTATATAACTGAATGCAGTTATACAGTTATAACTGCATTCAGTTATCTGGTTATTAGGCCTAAACAAAAAAGTGATTTGTTTCCCGTAACCCGACCAAGCTGTTGGCTGCGAAGTGATGTACTGTAAATGTTAAACCCAAGGCATTTAAAAATATAAGTAACTTAATAAAGTTATATAACTGTACACAGTTATGAAACCTAAATGTGAGCTGTTGTATTTCTAAAAACCTGATTCGAACAGGCAATCATTTTACATGTTTGTGATCCTGATGATATTCATTTTTGATACTGTATCTGTTTTTTTTATGGCCCCAAAGGGAGAAATATAGAAGTCGCACTGTCGGTCAGTGCGACAGTCATTCCGTCCTTCCGCTAGTTCGTCCGTCCGTCCGTCCCATTGTGTCCGGTCAATAACTCTGTCATTAATGGACAATTCTTTAAATAACTTGGCACAAGTGCTCACGCTATTATAGTTTTTATACTATTAATAGACAATGACAAATTGAAAGGGGAAACAATCTATAATAAAAGAGGGATAAGAGAATTGTAAAGATTCAAAGTTTAATATCATTATTTATTATCAATGAAGAAATCAAATTTTAATATATTTAACTTTACTGAATTTAAAGACCAGATTCCTCCTTAAATGTTTGTTTTATATTGTATTATAATTAACAAGGTAACACTATGTAAATATATTTACAATATGTGTCCGAAGTTCGTTCTTACGTGTAAATGAGATGTCTAGGGAGACTCCGGAGGGAGCTATATTCCAATGTGAAGAAGACATAAATCTCATTAAGCACGAAAGTGCAACCTGTCCGCAATAACAATGTACTTGATACAACGGCTTATTTAGACTAGGATTATAAATTCGCTTTATAATTGGAATGTATCCCAACTAATTTAACAGCCTTATAAGGCTACTTAATAATAACATGACAACTGATTGTTTGATTAGATCCCAAATATAAACAGTTTCAAATTCCAAATTATCAGTATATTGTCGATAGTAGTAGTCGCATTAGTAAAGCATGAATTACAATTGAATTACTACTCTTTACAAAAATATCTGCACATGTATTTGAAAAGATTATGAACACGATTATGAAATGATAGGTAGTTTTATCAAGTGTTAATGTTCAATGTATGTTCAAATATAATGTTCAAACAAGACGTTAAACACGTAATTTGATTATGAAAATAGCCATTGGCCATAATTGATCTTTAAAGATTATCTTGATATCAAATATTATACATTTAGTATTAGTACTAGCCTAAAATTACATATTTATACATATTTTGCAATTACTAAGAGATAAGATGCGATCACTTCTCTTTATTCACATTCATGTAAGACGCACGGGAGATAATCCTTTTAATCTTAAACACTTTGAAAGGGAGATAATATGGTGCAAAATATTTAGCTGAAAATGAATAACAAGGTAAGTAATATAAGCCACCCAAGGATAAAGTCTCGTAATTATACTTCCCTTACAGACTGACTTGACAGTCTATTTAATATAAAATAATCTCTTTAGAACCCCATGATAATTTCCTACATAATACACTGGTCTAAATGTATCTAACTATTTAGTTACTATAACCGTATAAATGATAAAGCTCCCCCAGCTGACCTGGCACTTTGCAGTGGCAGACAGTGAGGCTGGCATCATACGGCGCCAGATACAATTACAATGTATAATCAAACATGAATATCAGGGCTATTAACTTCCAAACATAAGCCGATTAGGTGAGAACCCTGTTGCTGGGTGAACGGTGCTACGATACGCTGATACCAACAAGGGCAGTAACTCGTCCCAATTGTCTTCACCATCTGAAACATGTTTGCGGATCATCTCTTCCAGTGTTCGATTTAACCGTTCAATAATCCCATTCCCCGCAGCATGATAATGAGTGCACCTTGTTTTCTTGATTTCCAGTAACTCGCACGTCTTTTTGAAAAACCGACTTTCAAAGCTTTTACCTTGGTCCGTGTGAATTTCCAAAGGAATACCGTATCTACTGATACATTCCTTAACCAAAATCTCTGCGGACTTTTCGTCACTATGGTTTGCGATAGGATACGCTTCCATGTATCGGGTAACATGGTCCTCAATGACCAGTACATATCGATTTCTATGTTTCGATGTTTTAAACGGCCCAATAATGTCGAGTGCACATATGTCCATCACATATCTAACACTATACTGGATCTGCGGTGCCTGTGGTTTCTTATGCGGATGCTTGTTCCTGTAACAGGGGGCACAGCACTGTACATGTAGCTTAATGTCCTCATCCATTGATTGTTTACGAAGTCTTAGCCACATCCATATGACCGACCATTATGGAGTCATGAGCATTGTGTATCACGTCATTACGCGGAATCCTGGCAACCAACAACCTACACTCATAATTATGCAAGCCTAGGTCGGAATCTTCTGGCTTTTTTCTGTATAAAACTCCATTTTGTTTTACGATGTCATCGAAATTTAACCACCATTTCCTAGTTGATTGGCTACTGGCTGCAATTTGATCCCGAGAAGGTAGTTCGTCATTGTCCATCCATTGAAGGGGGGCTAGATCTTGATCTTCACGTTGTAATTGTTCCATTTCGCGGAATGTGTACGTGCCTATCATATTTGATTCAGAACAAGGTCTAGTGATCAAGGGTCCAGCAATCTGTGTCTCCGGTGGAGAGGTGGCGCTGGAACTATTCATATGACCATCATCGACCACATGTTTTGCAGTTTGCTTACTAATTTGGCCAATTCCCTGTCCCAGATCAACCACGTTATCAACGTTCTTCTTAAAGCCTTTCCAATCTGCTATGCATTCTGCTGTCCCGTCGGCTCCTGGAATTTGATTAGCCGCTTCAAAGATGCATGATCCACCCTCAGATCATTTTTGTCCAAGCAGAGATGCCGGAACTGTCTCATAAATACTCCCGCGGCTAGGAGTTCTTTCCTTGTAACACTATACTTCGCCTGACCTTTGTTCAGATTTTTAGACGCTTACATGATTACATTTTCTCCACCATCCAGTAAATGTTAAAGCACTGCACCAATTGCCACTTTACTAGCGTTAGTATTGAGAATGAATATACCTTCTTCCCTCGGGTACGCCATAACTGGTGCTTTAACCAAATGTTCTTTCAGAGCCTCGAAATATCTTTGACACTCCTCGCTCCACACAAAATCGACGTCCTTGTGTAATAATTGGGTAGTTGCGTTTGCCAGTTCACTACAGTTACGGATGAATCTCCTGTAGTAGTTTGCCATTCCCAATATTTGCTTATCTTCTTTACTGTGGTAGGGGACTTCCAATTGACAATAGTATCTACAAGCTTTGGATTGGGGCAAACTCCGTCGGCCGACACAATGTGGCCAAGAAACAGTACTGAGCCCTTCAAAAGTTCACATTTTGATGGTTTAAGCTTCAAGTTGGCATGGTTGAGTCTATTTAATACCGTAACAAACCCCTCTAAATGTTCTTCCACTGTAGCCGAATATAGAATAATATCATCCAGATAAATTAAAAGTATCTCCCACTGCAAACCTCTCATATCCAACTCCATACAACGTTTAAAAGTGCTACCCGAGGTTGATAGGCCCATGGGCAAACGACAGCACTCGTAGAGACGATACTTAGTAATGAACGCAGATTTGGGGAGACTCTCTTCAGACAGATCAATCTGGTAATATCCTTGTTGGCAGTCCATTGTGGAGAAGAACTTGGCTGATCCTAAACTGTCTAGGCACGTGTCAGCACGTGAAATAGGGTTACTGTCTCTAATTACTCTATCATTTAAATCCCAATAATCTACCATCCATCGGAATGTTCCATCCTTTTTCCTTACTAAAACTACCCCTGACGACCATGGTGACGATGATGGTCTAATAATCCCGGCATCCAGCATGTCTTGTAAATACTGTTTGTCTTCTTTAGCATAGGTCTGGGGTGTGCGGCGGAGTTGATGCCTCACTGGTGCCGCCTCACCTGTGTTGCTCTGGTGTTCAATCACATACAGTTTTCTGGGTAATTTATTCTTTGCGAAGATATCTGCATTACGACATAGAACCTGTGCTAATCTGGTTTTCAATGTTTCTGGTAAATTGGCTGAAGATGTCTCATATAGTTATCTCAGGTGTACTGGTATCACAGTCGATGACTCACTCTCTTGCAATTTGCGAGTTTCATAATCGTGTTCTACTTTGTCAGGTCAGGCACATTGCTATCCAGGAATCTCGTCTACATTCTCAGGAGGATGGAGTTCGCCAAGGAGATATCCTTCCTTCAGTCTTATTGGGGAAGGGGAGAAATTCATCATACGAATAGATACGTATTTTCCGTTTCAATTCATTACAGCTCTAGAAATAAAAAAAATTCGTTGGTCCTCAAAAGTCGGTTCCACTATGGCATACTTTGACTCTTTACGTTCTTAGTTCATGGCCATCCCTGTCAAAATCGATTCTGAATTTGCGGGTATGGTCACACTCCTTCTTATGACTATTCGTGCTACTTTTTCTGATTATCAGCGAGTCTCTCGTAAGCAGATCGGCTCATAACGCTAACCTCGGCGCCACAGTCGAATGAGACCAAAAATTCACCTCGTCCACTTTAAGTGAGATATGTACGCTAAAGGCTCCAACACGCCGGATCACTATATCCGGTATACCACTAGTCTGCAATTCCACTGGGTTGTTGGAGTCTACCTCAACCTGGCTACAAGCCTCAGCTTGTTCGTAAAACAGCTGCCACCATCTTGATCTCTATGTATAATGTCTTCATCATTATGGCCTGGGGAAGAATGACGGATAATGTCCCGGTTATGTCCTTTGTTATTACTAAATTTGAGCTCAGTCCTAAGCTCCTACGTAATAACAGCTCTAATATTCTCTTTAGTCGCGATTCGGGCAAGAACTGGAGCGACAGTTCTTGCCAATCCTATTTTAAATCCTGTCCTGGGTTATTTCCTGGTTTCGCTCCACTGTCCTTCTTTAACGGACAATTTGGGATGATATGACCCTTTAAGGCAAAGTAAATCACTGCAAATTAATTTAAAATAAACATACAAATGTAAAATGTTTGCATTGTATGCTTATTTTTCATTGCAGTGATTTTCTTTACCCTAAAACATATTTTTTTCAATATGCCAGATATGGTAAAAAGGCGCGATGACGTCATCGTTCCAAGATGGCCGCCTCCATTTATTTTCTTTGCAAATTGTCAATAGGTCATATCTCCTTCATTTTCGGTTGCGTTTTGCTAATTCTTTCAACTTTGTTTTAAGTTTTTCAGAGCCCTTTTAAACAAATGTTGTTTGAACTTGGTGCATCAACTCTTTAACAGTTGCTGATTTCAATCCGCATTCCAATCCTTACAAATATTCATTTTTGTTTCAGTGTTCATATTCATTTGTTCTTCAACATGTCGTAAAACATCCGCTCCTGAATTATCATTCGTAGCGTGTTATACCTCCTCAGGAAAATTTTCAATCAATGGATCACATGATTAACTAATGTGTTATGCTTTAAAAAAGGCATATTCTAGATATGTAGGTTCGATAACTGATTTTCGACAAAATGATTTTCAATGTCAACAAAGAACAAAGGCACATGACGTCACAAACACAAAAAGGGTTGACAATAGGGCCATGTAACGCTGAGTGGCAAAACGTCCGCTTGGGGTTTAAACCAGGTTCTAGGGTGCACCAAACCTCACACCCTACTGTCATCCCGGTTAAACGGGACAGTGTAAATAAACAAATACCCGCCATGAACTATTTGCTAACTAACAATGCAGAATTAATAAGCGAAAAAAGTAAAATACAAAGATGCTCGTGTGTATATAAATACAAAAACAACAATAGCTTAGAAAGCCACAAAGAAGGTACTCAATGACTTGGCAGAAGCCAGAGCAACAAGAGAATAAACCATTGAGGGCACGACAAGACAAGATTGCAGACAACCATCAAACGTCACCGTCCTATTGGGCTTAAGGTAGACGTCATCATAGGGTCGACAGCTTGTCTAGTCATCGCACCATTAAAGAGGAAAGCATAGTGGCGAACTGTAAATGGCTCCACTACTAAACATGCAGTGTGTTGCAAAATGATACGGTCATAATCTCTTTTGATAAACCTTTTAACAAGTTTAACAAAGATAGTATGAAAGTGATCGTGACGAAGGATCTTGCGAAGTTTATCACATCACCGTAGAAGTCAGGATGTGATGGTCATTGTCGCAGCAGAGTTCTTAAATTACTTTTATAATTGGAAACAAGATCAGGGTAACGATAATAACAGTTTGCAAAGGTTTTACGAAGTTAATGGTAACGGTAGCCGTGATGGAGTATCTTTTTAGTTATACAAAGATTACGAATATTAAAGTCCTCAACTCGAGTATAAGCTCTAGAAAAACGAATAAGTTGAGACACATAGACCCCATAAGAAGTTGTTCGGGGAACATCCCCATCCAAATGGGGATAATTTATATTATAAAAATTAAAAATCATCTCTCTTGTTATAGAGTTTGCGAATTATTTCACCATTTGCAATAGAGAGATGTAAATCGAGAAAAGAAGCGTTAATTTCAGAAATATTAGTTTTGTTAAGTTGAAGTTCTTTAGGATATAATATAATAATATATAGTGAAAAACAAAGGGTTGTCAATGTTCAATATGTCATCCAGATATCGAGAGGTGTCATTAAAGGCTTCAATAACATCTGCCTGAGTATCTGGTGAAAGACTCAACATGAAATCTCTTTCATAGCAATATAAAACCAATTCTGCTACAAGGGGTGCACAGTTCGTACCCATAGGGATACCAACAATCTATAAACGGCAGTTCCATACCTGAAGAAAATATTATATAATAGAAAAATAAGATATTCACAAACTTCATGGCAAATCCACATAGTGCAATTGTCCAAACTGCCGTTAGTTAAAATCGCTTTAATATTGTTACAATCCAACATGTAGTATTTTTCCTAGCAAACGTTTTTTGAATGAGCTTATCTTTGATAAGGTGGTGTGGTAAAGTTGTATATAATGTAGAAAAATCATAAGTACCTATATATGAAGCTTTACGTTTTAATCCCAGAGTTTTTATGAGCTTTAACACAATATTGTTTAACATGATCTTTAACGACAGTAAGACAAGATGTTAAACGTTTGGAGATATGTGTAGTGGTGCAAGAACTAGAATTGGAAATAAAACGGACTTTATATGGTTGTTTGAGTAATTTGGGAATCCAGTACATCGTTGGAAGTCTGTTTTGCTTTTCGTCAATTCCAGCCTTGAAAATCTTGCACTGAGTGATATGCGTCGAAACAACATTTTCTTCAGAAGATTGCACTGGAGTATACGAATTAGTACTCCCGAGTTCCTGAGAAAAAACACTGACATAATGGAGGCGTCAAACAATACTTATATTATTAGCTGCTTTATCAGCAGAAACTAGAACAAACTTATTATGAAATTCCTGGATTCCCGATTTTAAATTACGAAATGAATACATAGGTCTAGTATAGCCGTATAGAAGTCAAGACGGGTATCAATGATGTTAAAAATCGTTTCTTTCCAAGTAGAAAGGTAGGGTCAGATGTTCTCTAAGACACCATTTAATACTAAAAGAAATCCTCAATGGATTGGCCGATCTTATGCATTAAAATCAATCACAGAAGACAAACTATACTTCGGACCTTTAGAAAACAAATGCCGAATACGTTTATCTATAATATCAACATTACCAGTAATGACATGACCGACCAGAGCATATCAAAATTTATATGTTCTACACTCGCATTCTTTAGGAGTGTTATTTACTCTATCTAGGTCAGACACTATTTTGTTGTAGTTGAAAAAAAATATGTTTTTGTACTTATAACAAATTATAGGTTTTTCTGAATTTTTTAAACATTTAGGAATAGAATCAACAACAGGATTATCTCGAAAAATACTTGGTATATCAATAAAATCAATGCCCTTATTAAGATAAATAATGTTTAAAAAATATCTGACGTGATCAGACTCCTTGTCAGTATGGGGTCGGAGAACATGCTGCGTATAGCTTTGAATTATGAAAGCAGTGAAGAAATGAATAGAGAGGTGAGACCAGAAAGCATCAAGTGCTTTCCAGACTGTTTAAAAATGATATTTAAATCAGCGACTGACATAGTAATACGTGATTTCTGTTTGATGTTACCATTACGTCTACAACCATGAGTTCTAGATTTACGCTTTCGAATGGAAAATATAGCAAAAATGTCAATATTAGGCTATTTTGAAATATTTACTTGTTGATAAATAGTATCATTAAGGCCCAGTGGAAATGGTGTCTGCAGGTTTGTCATCCACTTTAGTTCTATCATAAATTATATGTTCAACAGGTTGAACAGTGACGAAACTAAAACTATGACTTGACTGACGAAAGTATTGGTTCAGGTAATTTTTTACTTATATTGCCTATTGATGCTGCCTTGTTGGCTAATGCTGCCTTGATGGTTAGGGAATAGTTCATGGCTGGGATTTCTTTATTTACACTTTCCCGTTTTATTGGGTTGACAGTAGGGTAAGTGTGAAGTTTGGTGCACCCTAGAACCTGGTTTAAACCCCCAGCGGCCTTTTTCGCCACTGACCGTTCCAAGGCGGTAGCCCTATTGTCAACCATTTTGTGTTTGTGATGTCTTATTTGGCCTTTTATTCATCTTTAAATTTGTTCTGTGTTTCTGTGTGTGTTTGCTGTTGACTTTCGTCATTGAATGTTGCATTTCATGTTCGATTTTTGTATCTATATTTAACTTTTTGTGATTGCCTGCATTATATTTATGATTACGGAATCGAACTTTTAAAGAATGATCTGGGTTTTTTCAACAAATTTTATACCACAACGTGGTGCATTTCAAGTCAAAACTAGAAGTACGTCAATCAACAGTTGAAACTATACATATATTAAATGTCCTACCATTAACAGTTGATTTAATGATGTACTTGCAAGATAAATAATTGCAACAAATGCATCTCTTAGCATTGCACTACTTATAGAAGTTCACACAATACTAATCATAATAAGAAGATGTTTTGCGTTCAAGAATCAGGGCCGTACTTAAAAGGTTCAGGTCATACATGAAGGTCAAATGTTATATTTATATTTCATCCTTAACTTTAAAATGACTAAAACGAATTTCGTGAAACGTCACATGAATATTAATTGCAGTTGAAAAGAGTTTCGCACTAAAGAATCAGATTCTCGCCTCCAACGGTAATCAGACACAATAATATCTCAATAAATACTGTAAAAACGGATCCCTTGGAAGCAACAAACATAAATAAAAGATAAAAAGTAGCAGACTTGGTTTTATTGAGTCTGTTCATGAGAGGTAATGTAGTGTGCAACACCTCTCACTCCTCCTAGCATCGGCCTAAGTGATATTTAACTTTAAACACACAGATTGGACTTGATGATCCCAATGGACCAGTAAAAAATTACACTACTGATTTGCAGTCGGAGCAACTTTTTACGGCCGCCACACAGCACTAAACAAACGCTAGTGGGAATGTCAGTAAATCCTGTAAAATGGATTCCTTTGAAGCAGCAAACACAAATAAGAGATACAAAGTTGCATACTCTGTTTTATTGAGTCTGTTCATGAGAGGCATAATTTGGAGAGTACTAAGCAACATTTGATGAAGCTTCAAATTAATGTTACAACAAGTGGGTGAGTCGCGTGTAACATTCGGGTATGTATCTCAAATTTCGGATATGTATCTCAAATTTCCAACTCATGTCTCGGAAAAACGGTTAAAGGTACTGAAGAGAATGTTATGATGCGTAACACACATGTTAAGATGGAGGTGAGCCGCGCGCAATAATCAGGTCCGTATGGAATGAGCATGGACACGGTTACAGATAATAATGGTTTTCAAAATACATGTATGTCAATCTAACCATTTCATTTTATAAAAGTCGAACAGAAAATGCAGCTTTCACAGAACACAGTCAACCCAAAACACTCAAAAAACAAACATGAATGGGGATGTTAATAAGGAATAAAGGCATATGACGTCACAGACACAAAAAGGGTTGACAATAGGGCTACCGTCTTGGAACGGTCAGTGCAAAAAATGCCGCTGGGTGTTTAAACCAGGTTATAGGGTGCACCAAACCTCACACTTACCCTACTGTTATCCCAATAAAACGGGACAGTGTAAAGAATGAAATCCCCGCAATGAACTATCCTCTAACCAACAAGCAGCATAGATAGGCAATATAGATGCTCGTGTATATATATATATATATACAAAAACAATAGCCCAGATAACACATAAGAGCTAGGAACATAATGTATTTGAAAAGATAATTTACATTTGCTCATGAACAGTCTCAATCAAACCGAGATTGCAATATTTCGTATGTGTCGTGCTCGGCCGTTTCCAAAGGTCCATTATCATACTCTTTTTTTAGTAAGATCTCAGTAGTTTCACCAGGGTTATATCGTCCATATACACGGTGTCATAATCCATTTTTGTCGAAATAGTTATTAAAACAGGCGACTATTTCCTAGTTGTATCTTAAAGTGGAAATAATCCCCAGTTTTGCTATCGAGGTGAAACTTGATGGTTCATTCCCCGCTCAAGACAATTATAATGATTTTTTGTTAATATTTAGTTAATTATTTTAAGAGCCACCTTTTAAAAAGGGCAAGAGAGGATACAGGTGGATTTTGAATATCAATAATATGTTTTGAATGGTAAACACAAGCTACAAGCTGCAATTTCCACGAATAATTTTAATTGGTTGGATGCAAACTCATGCAAGCTATAAAAAACAAAATATGAAAGGAGAAATTTGGAAATCATCGAACAAGATGAATACAAAAAATATTGCAGTCTCGGTTTGATTGAGACTGTTCATGAACGGTTGTGAAAAGTGCTTGCTACCGTTCACGCTCTCTAGCCCCGGGTTGAGCAGAACTCAATATTTAAAATGGTAATAGTACATACATTTCAGCCATCCCGAAGATGGTATGCATATGACGGTGAACATGGAACGTTTATTGCGGTATTTTCAGACCAGTCCATGGCAAGCGGCGTAATATTTAAACGTATCGAAATGTTAAAATTTAGTTTGAAAGGGTTTCTTCATTTTTACTCTAAATGTAGTAGGAGAGATCCCGCCGCTCTGCCCCGCCCTTACCTCTTCACATTTTCATTTAACTAAAGAGAATAATACTGCAATGACCTTTTACACATGAAGTATACGCTCACACCATTACGTTTTACCCTAACGCCACTCTTGCCTTATAATCTTATTTTAATATTTCAGGGCTGTTAGTGCTTTGTAAATGCATTAAATATGTCAGTTGTCCATTGCTAGTTAAAATGTTGTTCTTATATAGGTAAACTTTTTGTTTTTGACTGTGCTTTGATTTTGCTGTACAAACTATATTATAAATATTATTATAAATATAATATTTCTTACACATATATGTGTAAAACGGGGAAACTACTGTTTAAATGCATAGCAGACATATGAAACCTATCTTATTGTAGTTCGTTGTAAATCAGTGTGTATGTGTTTAGTATCAGTTTATTCCTTCAATGGATTTTTTTGAGATATGATGAGAAAATTAATATTTATAATACATATAAGTAAAAACGAGGCAAACGTAATAGTTGTGTTACGGGTAACATGTAACAAGAAAGGAAGTAGAACCAGCACCAACTAGTATTATAATATAATCAACAAAATTTATTCAAATACTACAATGAAAAATATTCACTTATAGCAAATACATAAAATAGATTCAGAATTTCCTTAAAATCCGATATAAGAATAAAGTCCAAATAGTATTGGCAAGTGTCCCTTTAATCAAAATTGTCAAGTGTCTCTTAAACGAAATTGTCGAGTATCAATAAAATTTCACTTGAAATGTTTCCTGGTTTATTAAGTCCAAATAATCCAATGTCATTTTTATTATAGATGAGCACACTAAGCTTTATCCACTCATAATATATACTGACGAGATAAAGAAACGCCTCATCGGGAATTTCCGCTATATATTGTATGTACACTATGCTGCTGTTAATCGCATGGTACATGACTACGTAAGACCTTTCCTTTCGGAAAAAATACTAAAACAACACAAAACACAGCAATTAGTATTTCTTCAAAGTTTGATTTTTGGCAGAGTATCTGTTTGGCTCAAGCATGTGAGCAAACTTAGGATGCAAATTTCTGCAAACGCTTTACGTTAAATACAGTACTAAAATAGTCAATTTTTCAAAGAGGAACTTCAATATTTATGAATTTCTTGTTATAAAGTGTACTGTGATTAAAACGTCTACAACATCACAGTTGTGTCCTTTCTCTAACCAACTGCAACTTTGTTTTACAAAACATCTTGGGATTTCTTTGGAATATTATGTGGCATTAAGTGTGCGGTATATACACTATATAGCGGAAATTCCCGATGAGGCGTTTCTTTATCTCGTCAGTATTGTTTTAATTCAAAACATCCAATGATTTCACTTTATACTAAATGTATACTCAATTGAAATACTGAATATTGAAACCCCAAACAACAACAACCCCAAAACGCGATATTTATACTGTCATAAAATGTCATAGAACATTTAGAATATTCCAGTAAGATAAACACGTTATTTTACCTTAACAGTCATACGATGTATCATAGCATGTCATAGAAGCTTCAGAATACTCCAATAACCTTGAATGAGTCATATCATGTATCACATGATGTAAACAATAATTTAGAAATTACAAGGATATTACATAAACACTGGTTGTCAATCAACACAGTTTGGCATAAAATCAATAGTACACATCCCCGCTATTTATATATGTGCTGTTAATAGAAGCAGCTTGACAGCTTGATCAGCAAACATGTACACTTATATAGCATTATATACATCAGTGTAACCGTTTATGTATTGTAATTGGTGTTTTATTTAAGTGTTCTGCGTTGTGTTACTCTAACGTTATACACCTGGCAATAAATCTTACAAACGTATCTGCCTAGGTACTTTACATGCAAACAAATGCAAGTGTAAACTTATTCGATCTTCTCATAGGTCCTATTTTCTTCGTTCCTTAAGTTTTCATACGGACCCTGCTCCAGATTTACTTTAGTTGTTCTGCAATCATCTCTATTCCCTGGTTGCATATACTCTTCATCATCATTCTGGCTGTTTCCTGGATGACCTTGTGGATGGACTTGCATACTCCCATGTATAACATCGTACGTATCGACTCTGGTTTCTGCATTTAAGTCCATATAAAGACCACCTGCTATATCTGGGTCGCTGTAGTATATTAGAAATGTAATTTGTATATCCTTTACGGCAGGTTTTTGAAAAGACATCAATACGATAATACGCATATAATTACAATGACAACGTTATAATGAAAGTAGACATACAAAAGAAATATAACAAGATCGGACAGGGACAGTAGCATTCAATGAGGACAGTCAACCACAAAACACAGAAACAAACATGGAAACAGACAAATAAAGTGTTGACAATAGGGCTACCGCCTTGGAACGGTCAGTGGCAAAGTAGGCCACAGGGGGTTTAAACCGGTTCTAGGGTGCACCAAACCTCACACTTACCCTACTGTCATCCAATTAAAACAGGACAGTGTAAATTAAGAAATCCCCGCCATGATCTAATCTCTAACCAACAAGGCAGCATCAATAGGCAAGTCAAACAGGAATTGTAACATTCAAGAATGTGACGAGTTTTAACTTTAACAGAAAACGTGTTATTTTTAATTGAATCCCTTTATATAACTGAGCAGGTACTGTACACTGACTGTATACTATTCCAGTTACTATGCATATGTACACATATTTAGGAAAGTGCCAAGCCAGTTAACATAAAAGCACATAAACACAACACAAATGTAATTTCTGGACAAATCCCACACATGATCACAAGTAAACAGATTAGTACATGTACTAATATGCAATTCCAGAAAGAATACAATAGACAAACTATAAGATAAGAATTTTACAGATAACGTAGTTTCTACGTATTAGTTTCACCTTTGCCTTCAATATGCTTACACATATATATTCAGCTCGGTGTCAGACGCTGGAAAAGGACATATCATTGCACTAGTCATGAGGCGATTAATCGGGCTGAAAGCTTATAAATACCATAATCGTAATACACGTAATTTACCTTTTGGTCGATTCCAACATCACTCCATTTTCATATTCATCTGAAAAGAACGTTTACATTAATTAAGATAAAATCATACAAATAAATATAAAAGTCGAACAGGACATGCAGCTTTCACAGACCACAGTAACCCAAAAACACGCAAAAAGACAAACATGACCTAATCCTAACCATTGTATGTACCCAGAAACTGATAGAGTAGCTTCCAGTAAACTTTGTGTAATATGTTTCACTCTGGTTAGTCATACCTGGTAATATTTGGTCCGTACACGATATGTCAAAGGTCTAATACGCCTCCATATTATCGTTGCGAATGTAGTGCTTAACACTATGGTAATACCACGGTTATTTGCTGAAATGGTTCTGTCAGTATCAATTGTTATTAAATATTGAGACTCCTATTAAGCGTGACGTCAAACATTAAGGTTTACCTATAGCGGACATATTGCTATGTTCAATCTCATTGGTTCTTTTGGAAGCTAAGTCGACTTCTTTCGTTTTCGTCTTTGTTCTGCTCAAGCATCCAACTGAAATAACGTAATAATAGTAATAATAGTAATCTGAATATGTTTGACATGAACGCGAATTTAAATATTTTATTTTTAAATCAATTATTATAAATGAAAATATAATTTATGTTAAATTACCACATTTGTATCTTCTCCGTATTAAAATGAGAACAACCATAACCAATACTGCCAAAAAGAATCCGCCGACAAATGCACCGATTATTGGTCCTGCTTGAACTTGCGGTTTACTAACCAAGGCTGAAATGACAATTTAGTATAGCATATCATTGATTAGCTGAAAACTAGGCATTATAATGAAAAGGTATTTAATCATTAATTAACTTTTAGCAAATAAAGATATAATAATACTAGTAAATATTTTCGACAAAACGGAATCTTTCAACGTTCGATGCTGCATATTACATGAACATGTATTCCTATGCGTTTCAAGTTTAAACCTTTGCGATTAGATAAACCGTAGCCCCGCACCGTATCCTGAACTAAATCAAATGAGCAAATAAATAGTTAATAGTCAAGACAATACACATAAAAAGGAGTGGTGAAGACAGGATTACCGATTTGCAACGGTCAGTAGAAAATACGGCCTACCGGTTAGCTTAAATCAACTTTATTTGTAAACAACCTCGCTTTTCTCAAAGATACACTCAAACTCTTTAAATATCTTTTTGTATCAGTATAGTGAATATTTGTTTACTCAAAATGTGTAAAGGTTAAACATATAACTTCATACGGTCTAGCTTGTAGAAATACGAACCTAATGTTACAAACGTTTTCAATCCAGTGACGGAACTTTTGCCAATACTATTCTGAGAGTATAGCTGTACTACATATTTTGTCCCTGATGCCAGTCCATAAATAGTAACGTTTGTTGCCGGTTCGGATATGTCTACAATGCTCCACTGAGTATCTGACGATTTCCTATGCTCTATGTAAAATGTTTGTTGCAGACCGCCGTTAAATCCTGGTTTCCACTCGACTGCAATTGTCGACTCGGTTACTGTCTCGTGTAGAGGCTGAAGATCAGAAGATGCATCTGGCCTCCCTGAAATATTCATAATATGATCATGCAGACGCTGAAGATAATACGGTGCTACTGGTCTCCCTGAAATATTCATAATGTGATAAGACGGTGCTTCTGGCCTCTCTGAAATATTCATAATATGACCATGCAGAGGCTGAAGATCAGAGGGTGCTTCTGGTCTACCTGAAATATTCATAATATGATCATGCAGAGGCTGAAGATCAGACTGTGCTAATATTATTATGTTAAAAGTAGATATAAGCGTCAAAGAGGAAATGTAGCAATCACAGAACGCAACCACAACAACACATTCAAAATAAACAGAAAAAAACAATAACAAGGAAAACGATACAACAAACATAAAAGAGTTAACCCAGACGTGAATAACAAGCGATCGATCAGGCTATGACAGAATGTTTCAATAATTGTTTTCTCGTTTAAGGAAAAGCATTTTGTTAGAAACTGGGGCCATACGCCGCTGGCCATGTAATGATATGATAATACCTCATGAAATTTAAAATGTCGATACTATTGACAATTTAAATATTGAGTTCTGCTCAACCTGGGGCTAGAGAAATGGAAAGGTATCATGCACTTTTCACTACCGTTCACGAACAGTCTCAATCAATCCTAGACTGCAATATTGTTTAGTATTGATCGTGTTAGGCGATTTTAAAATTTCTCCTTTCATACTCTTTCCAGTAGATGCCATATTTGTTGCTAAACATTAAAAACGTGTCTTAAGTCATAGACACTGTGAAACACAATTGTCTTACTATAAGAGCTGAGTACAATAGTTTGTTCGTTCGTTCCAAGACTGTTCGTTACCATCAATGTATAGTTGCCAAAATCCGGTTCATCTAGTCTAATGATCTGTAGAATTGCAGTATGTCCGTCAAGTATTACGTCTGTACCATAGAACTGGGTCATAACGTGGGCTGCCTTATGCGCTACAGTGTATCGGTTATCGTTCCTGATAGGGTCTCCTGCCTGCTTGGCAAAAGTAACTTTTTCTGCAGTAGGGTAACTGTAGAATGGTACACTGATGTTCAAATTTTCTCCTTGGGCACCATAAAATATGGTTTGTTGGTCTAGGATCTTGGGAGGCACTGTAAGCACACAAAGTGTAAATGAGTTAAACAAAATACTGTGCATACCAACTTTTATATCAATTTAGTTCAGAATGAAAACAAAAAACAATTATATGATATACACGTATGCTGAAATGTGCATTGTGATTTAAATTCGCTTTAGGGAATATCTTATCAAGGTAATGATTACTTAATGGCTAATCTACTATGTTATCTTTTCTGAGAAGATGTAGCTGTTTAAACCCCAAGAGGCCTTGTTGCCACTGACAGTTCCAATGCGGTAACCATGAAGTCAGCTCTTTTATGTTTGTGATGTCTTGTCTTGCCTTTTATTCATCTTTGTAATTATTGTTTGGTTTGTTTCTGTGCGTGGTTTTGGTTGACAATCAAAGAGGAAATTATAGTGGCGAACGCTAAATGAATCAACCACTAAACAAGCAACTTTTTTAATAACACATTGTGTAGGTATATGTGTAGTTGATGAACTAGCGCAATCACTTAACGCGTCAGTAAACTGTCTTTGCAATGATCTTATTATAAATGATACGGTTACAAGTTTCCTCTTCATTTGTTGTTGTTTTCCCGTGATCATTTTTATAAACAAGTTTTTGCCATTTTCTTCCAAAATACCAAGCCCATTATCTCAGGTTATGGTTATGACTGCGTAAAATCTTATTTTTTTGTTTCAAATACATAATTATGAGTCCCGATGGCCATGAACCCGTAAAAGGGTACCGCCTTATAACGACGCTGTGTAAAAATAAATGGTCAAACAGATAACCCACTAATACATTACATTACTGCTATTTGTTCACGACAATGGTCTTCAGAATGTATTCCCTGTGTTGATATTGTGTTGTTGTTGTTTTTTGTGTTGTTGTTGTTGTTTTTGGTGTTGTTTTTTGTTGTTGTTTTTTTGTGTATTTTTTTCAATCGTGAACGCTCAGCCAATCCCGTCTTTCTTTGGGATCCCGCATCTTGTGAATCACTGCGCTTCGGTTTTTTCAAAATCTTAACATTCTGTTAGCCGGAGGCAACAGCACAGAAAATAGTGCACTGTTGCTATGTAAACTATATGGCCGCTGGCCGAACGAGTATAATTTGCGTTGAGTGTTTGTTTTTTACAATGCAGATGAAGGTTTTTCTGCGACAAAGACTATCAAAACCTGACTTCTATGGTGATGTGATTTATAAACTTCGTAAGATTCTTGGTCTTGATCACTTTCATACTATCTTTGTTATCTTTGTCATAACCTGCAACGTACTGCATGCTTGGTGGTGGACCCTTTGACAGTTCGCCACTATGCTTTCCTCTTTAATTGTACGATGACCGGACAGGCTGTGGACCCTATGATGACGCCTACCTAAAGCCCATTGGGACGGTGGGGTTTGATGTTTGTCTATGATCTTTCTTGTCGTGCCCTTAATGGTTTATTCTCTTGTTGCTCTGGCTTCTGCCAAATCACTGAGTTGTTGGTTAGAGATTAGATCATCGCGGGGATTTCTTTATTTACACTGTCCTGTTTTAATGGGATGACAGTAGGGTAAGTGTGAGGTTTGGTGCACCATAGAACCGGTTTGAACCCCCAGTGGTGGCCTACTTAGCCACTGACCGTTCCAAGGCGGTAGCCTTATTGTCAACCCTTTTATGTTTGTGATGACGTTCGCATTTATTATTACTTTTGCCTTCTTGTTTGTCTGTTTGCGTGTTTGTTTCTGTGTTTTGTGGTTGACTGTCCTCCTTGAATGCTACTTTCCCTGACCGATCGTTTTGTATTTCTTAAAAAAGAATATGAAAGGAGAAATTTGGGAATCGCTGAACATGATAAATACAAACAATATTGCATGACAAACGAATGAGTCGTAATCGTTACAGAGACGTGTATTTACGTATATATTAGTATAGACGCAGACCTGACCTGAGACATTTAAACCATCGAGAATTTGATGGGTATGACAAGCTTCATCAGCGTATTAAGTTCCTCGGTAGACAAAATGTATGTAAAACATTGATAATGGTCACCACAGTGACAATAATTGTACATAGAGTTATGAATCAGTATTGCTACAACATACGCCCGAGCAACAATAGACTATTTGGAAATTGCCATTGGGAACGTGCTGATACTGGTTTCTGTAACACCTTATTGTATTTTATTCAACAGCCACAAGTAAACAATATCCTACCGTCTATTGTAACGTATACAGTTCCTGTCTGATCCAGATCTCCAGATACGTCTCTAACGCCGTTGTTGACGTGACAGGTATAGTTGCCGGTATCCTGAAGCTGTAACGAAGTTAAATTCAGGGAACTGTACATGGCAGTACCAGCTAGGTGGGAGTATGCGTTGGCTATAACAATTCCCCTCCATGTCTGTTCTAAAGCAGTGTAACTGTATGTTGCAGGGCGTCCTCCTTTAACACTACAGATGATAGCTATTGAATTGTTCTCCTTCAAATTAGCAGATGACAGTACTGCATCAATATCCGGTGCATCTATAAATAAAGTAACATACATCATACGCTTATCAGAAGAAATATTTAGAAAGCGTAGATGTCCTGGACAGTGTCACTGCAGTTCGATATTCTGTAAATGGGCCAGTTATACCAGTTCCGCATACACTAATGACAATTGGCTAAGAACGAACATCGATTGGCTAAGAAAGAACATCAAATGGCTGAGAAAGAACATCAATTGTTAAGGAAGGACATCAATTGTTAAGGAAGAACATCAATTGTTAAGAAAGGACATCAATTGTTAAGGAAGGACATCAATTGTTAAGGAAGGACATCAATTGTTAAGGAAGGACATCAATTGTTAAGGAAGAACATCAATTGTTAAGAAAGGACATCAATTGTTAAGGAAGGACATCAATTGTTAAGGAAGGACATCAATTGTTAAGGAAGAACATCAATTGTTAAGGAAGGACATCAATTGTTAAGGAAGGACATCAATTGTTAAGGAAGGACATCAATTGTTAAGGAAGGACATCAATTGGCTAAAAAAGAACATCTGATTCAACAAAGTGTGAAGATTCATATGTTTGAGATGTTACACATGACTTAAACATTTCCTGCTGTTTTCATGTTATTCTAAATTTATACAATATAAGGATGGATTAACTCAGTTTGCTAACCCTAACTTTATATACGATTGTTAGCAAATAAGGTCTAATATAATTGCAAATACTACATAAATATTGTAATTACAATAAATATATTTAAATGTTTATTGATTTACACCGAATTATGTACTACAGACTATATCTTGTTAAGGCAAATAAGGTTAGGGTGCTTGTCTTTATATTTTACTATTTTATTATACTTTTAGTTATTTGTTTTTCGCTTAATCAGAATCGAGCTTTTGTTATTTCTAGCAGTAATTCTGACTCAAACGTTTTCAAAATGGAAGTTGTCCTTGAAGAGATCTCAGTTTGCATTGCTAGATTGAAATGATGATTGAACTCTAAAAGGACTTTCATGACCTTTGTACTTGTGTTTTAAATCACGCACGCTGTCCTCCTCAACTTCTGTCATTGCGGGTCCAGTTTAGCAAATTGAGCAGGACAACCTTTGATAGTTTAAAAACGGTCATATATGTCGTTAAGGTATACTAGTACTTAGGAAGAAATAACACGATTTCCCCCAATAATGCTGCAAAATGTATCACAAATAAATAGAAATTTTGGTTAATATTCTGATAACTTTGGTGAAATGCCTATATGTATATGGTCAACTGTTCCAAAGCAGTAGCAGTAAATAACACAATTACAAGTTATCTTGGAATAAAGGCAGATGAAAGGTGAAGTTTCTAAAGAGCAACGATAATATTAATAACATATATTCACCTTGAACATAGAGTTTAGGCTTCTTTGAAAACACCACCTGACTTTCAGGTGGTATGTTGAATGCTTTACAGAATATCTGTTGGTCATGATCATTGTCTGATGGAGTAAATGTAAATGTAAAACTTGTTGATCTCTGTTTCTCTACATCACCAATGTACCACACGATAGTTGCCGCTGGTCTGCTGAACAACGGAGAACATGTCACAGTCTTTGATAAACCACTGGTCACAGTTATGACTGAACTGCTGGTTGGCGCTGTGGAACCATCTTTTAGAGCTACACTGGTGACTTTTACTTTGGTTAAATAAATGTTAAACTATTAGACCAAATAAAAATGTAACCAGTTTAATTACGGAATTCTAATACTGCCAGAGTAATATTCTGTTCGATATTGTCACATTTATTTAATGAGTGTGTATATATGATGAAGTGACTTTGGATCACCATAGTGATAAGCTTGCTTAGTCAATAAACTATTATTTTATCATTATTCTATACTCAATATATATTTAAGTATTAATGCGCATTTATTCTGAAAGAATTGCGAATCAGTTCTTTTATTACATAACTGTCATACATTTATATTGAACTATGAATGACGTTATTTAAGTATCACACAAAAAAAGTTATATCATCACTAGTGACGATATAACTTTTTTATATCATCTCTAGTCATTTTGTTAAAAAACACACTGGTTTAAAGTTAAAATATTTTTTATTTTTTTCTTTTACGTTAAGTTATATAATAAACAGTATAATTAACAGCATAAATTTGATACTGAATTAATGTCACTCGAGGAAAAAAGTTGTAATCTGGTTAAAAAACTCGTTCTTCGAACTCGGTTTTTTAACCAAATTACCACTTTTTTCAATCGTGAGACATAAATTCAGTATCAAATTTATGCTGTTAATTATTCTCTATATATTGACAGTATATTCCGTCGTTACAGTAACAACAATAACGTGCCATGTGACAGTAATGATGACTAAAAGACATACAAGAGTGACAAATACCACCATTGCATTTTCAGACATTGGAACAGACGTGTTCTATGGAGACACATTGGATACGTGCGCAGTAGCTCCGACTATTTGTAAAATAAATTGTATTCGATATTGAAAGCGTGTTTTGTTTTCAACAGAAAATAGCAAATTAATGTATATTTTCTTAGTATATGGTAAAGTATATCTCATTTTTGAAATCATACTGAGCTATGTTACCTGCAAATGTAATTTCTGGAGACTTCGGGGTGTACAAGACTGTTGTCAGACCTGGGAATGAGGGTATTCCACATTCAAAACTGACAGTTTTGTCTGTATTACCAGTAAATGTTGTGTACTGTGCCAAAGTAAATGTTGAAATGTAGAGTTTCTCAGAGTCGGTACAGCTGCTGTCTGTCTCTTCAGTAGGAACTCCTGATGCGGAATATTGTTGACGGGATGCACCATTCTGCAGGTAATACAGTGGGTATATGAGTCGAATAGGACATGTAGCTTTCGCAGAACTCAGTTAACCCAAAAACACTTATTAAGCCAAACAACAATTACAATGTTAACAAGAAGCACGGCATGTGACATCACAAACAAAAGCGGTTGACAATCGGGTTACCGCCTTGGAGCAATCAGTGGCAAAAAGGCCGCTAATGGTTTAAACCAGGTTCTAGGGTACATCAGACCTTACTATTACCCTATTTTCATCTAGAAAAAAACGGCTCAGTGTAGATAAAGAAATCCCCGCAAGGCTTAATTCTCTAACAAAAATGAGTATAAAAGTCGAAAAGAAAATGCAGCTTTCACAGACCACAGTAAACCCAAAAACACGCAAAAATACAAACATGAATGGCAATGTTAATAAGGAATAAAGGTATATGACGCCATCAACAAAAAGTGTTGACAATAGGGCTACCGCCTTGGAAAAAACGACAAAAACGGCCGCTGGAGGTCTAAACAGGTTCTCGGGTGCACCAAACCTCACACTTACCCTACTTCATCCCAATAAAACGGGACAGTGTAAATAAAGAAATCCCCGCCATGAACTATTATTCTCTAACCAACAAGGCAGCATGAATAGGCAATATAAGCAAAACACAAAGATGCTCATGTATATATAAATACAACAAAGCAATAGCATAGAAAGCCACAAAGAAGGTACTCAATGACTTGACAGAAGCTAGAGCAACGAGAGAACAAACAATTGAGGGCACGACAAGACAGTATTGCAAACAAACGTCAAACGTCACCGTCCTTTTGGGCTTTAGGTAAACGTCACCCCAGGGTCCACAGACTGTCCGGTCATCGTACACTTAAAGAGGAAAGTATAGTGGCGAACTGTAAATGGATCCACCACCAAGCATGCAGTGCTTTGCAAAACAATAGGGCCATAACCTCTTTTGATAAACCTTTTAACAAGTTTAACAATAATAGTATGAAAGTGATCATGACCAAGGATCTTACGAAAAAAAAGTATGATAATGGACCTTTGGAAACGGCCGAGCATGACACATACGAAATATTACAGTCTCGGTTTGATTGAGACTGTTCATGAGCGGTAGTGAAATATGCTGGCTACCGCTCACGCCCTCTAGCCCCGGGTTGAGCAGAACTCAATATTGAAGTTTGTAAATCACGTCAACATATAAGTCAGGTTGTGATAGTCCTTGTCGCAGAAGAGTTCTTAAATTACTTTTATATTTGGAAAGCAGATCAGGGTTACGATAATACATTTTGCAAAGGTTTTACGAAGTTTATGGTAACGGTAGCCCTGATGGAGTAGCTTTTTAGTTATACAAATATTACGAATATTAAAGTCCTCAACTCGAGTACAAGCTCTAGAAAAACGAATAAGTTAAGACACAGAGACCCCATAAGAAGTTGCTCGGGGATAGCATTGACGGGGAATATAAGTATAATACATAGAAAATTATGTATATATGAATTTTAAAAAAAATCAGAGACATAGAAAGCCAAAAAGCAAGTACCCAATAAGCCACAGCAACAAGAGAATAAACCATTGGAGGTACACTAAAGCAATATTTAAGACAAATATCAAACGCTATCAAACGCTATCATCCTTTGATGATTTGAGGATCATATCGTGCCTTTCATTCATCTTTATAGTTGTTGTTTGTTTCTCTGTGTATTTGTGGTGGACTATCGTTCTTGAATGCTACATTTCCTGTTCGATTTTTATATCTATATGTAGGTAGACGTCATCCTAGGGTCCACAATCTGTCCGCACATCGTGCAATCAAAGAGAAAAGCATAGTGATGTACTGTAAATGGATCAACCACTACAAACACAGTTCGTTGCAAAATGATAAGGTCATGAACTCTTTCGATAACTCTTTTTTCTTTTTTTAAAAAAAAAAAAAAAAGATGTGTGAAAGTTGTTGTGAGCAAGGATCTTACGAAAAATAAGCATAAAGTCGAACAGAAATTTGTAAATCACATCACTCCGTAGCAGTCACGACTAATTCAGTCTTCAAGGTTCACCTGAACATTTTATTTCTGGACACATGTGGTTGTATACGTCTGTTGTCAGACCTGGGAATGAAGGTATTCCACATTCAAGTCTTGACAGTTGTGTACGCATTACCAGTGCATGGTGTGCATTGTGCCAAGGTGAGTGCCAAATCTTATCGGGTACTTATACAGCTTTCGTAGTATATTATGTCGTAGATATTGACGCTAAACTGGTTGTCAGGTTGACGACAGTAAGCACTATTCTGCACTAAGATTATTGAAACATGTGTGTTGCATTAATATATATATATATATATAGATGGGGAAAAAACATTTATACAGTGCTACAGTTTATAAAAACCCAAGCGCTTTCGGCTTATGCCTTCATCAGGGGTACACAAACATGAACAGAACAAATACGAAACAAAAAAACATTAAAATACACGGCAGTTTAAATAAAACTCTTTAAAATACAACTTATCGTTTGGCAGTGTTGCAGGGACTGCTTACTTTGAATAGACACTCTGGAGTCAAATGTGATACTAATAAAAGAACATAACTGGTTGGATGAGGGTAAACCTGTACTGTGACATTTAGTTATGAAGTAGAACTTATTTTCTCACCCTTATATATATATTATTGCATACGCATTTACACGTTCCGTTTATTTCAATGTAACAGAACAGTAAACGTCATATTCGCCCATATTGACGCGTTGTGTAAAATCATTGTACTGGAACTACTATATTGCATAGTCGTTAGAGATTGGTGTAATTCGCAGTACATGTCATAGGAGTTTGTCATGTGATGTAAACAACATTATATTATGTTTGTTTCATTGTGAATAATTTTCACGATATTACGACCGTATGCTTGTTTCAAATAACTGTTTTTGATGAAAATTAAATGTTAAAACATATTGCTTTTTCTAATTTGTCGTTTTAATATTTATAATGCATATGCAAATAAAACATTATTATATTTGTATTGGGATATATGCACGAGTTCTTCCGCGTATACATATTTCGATCCTAAAGTCGCGCAATATTGTTACGTGGAAGAACTCGTGCATATATCCCAATACATATCTAATAACCTATAACTATTGCATTTATATATAATTTAAATGATGTTGTATTAAAATGTAAACCATTTAGTTTGATAGCTGTACATGTAATAACATATGTAATAATATAATTGTCGTTGAATATTGAACTGTTAGCATAACATCACATCACATTATTTGGTGACGCATGATAACTATTCATTTAGTGTTTTTGTTGACTGTGTCCTGTGTTCGATTTTAAAGCTACTTTCAAAACTTAACCACGTTATAGCAAGAGTCAAGCGCAGGGCCACGACCAAGGAAATAATTCCGATCATCCCACATAAAGGTGAATTTGTTATTTTATCGAAGTAATTCAGTCGATCCCTATATAAGTATTACTGTATAGTGAAGGATCTCTTGATCATTTTGGACGTAATTTGATAAGATAAAAATAACTGAAGTACAAATTGTTGATCGAGTAGCTTACTAGAAAAAAACAATGCTTCTTCTTTAAATACAATTTCCTGCATAAACTTTCATAAAAACAAGTTAACAAGTTGCTCAATTGATCGTTTGCGCGTGTTTGCTCTTAAAACTTACAGACGTGTCAGTCAGAGTGAGTAATACAAACTGCAATGTACTAATTGGTGGTATCTTACCTTAGTATAGTACAGTAGAACTTTGGCGCTTGGTAGGTACAGCAACCATTTTTAAGCTAGCAATGCAAACTACATGTACTAATTGGTGGTTTCTTACCTCAGTTTAGTACAGTAGAACGTTGGCGCTTGGTGGGCACAGCAACCTAAGACAGCCGTTTTTAAGCTAGCAATACAAACTACAATGTACTAATTGGTGGTATCTTACCTATGCTCTGTATATTACCTCTTGAAATTGGCGCTGGGTAGGCGAAGCAACCTAAAGTATCTGTTTTAAGCTAGTTATATGAACAACAATGTACTAATTGGTTGTATCTTACCTCAGTATAGTACCAGTAGAAGGTTGGTGCAAGGTAGGCACAGCAACCTAAAGCAGCTGTATTAATGTATTAAAGCCGGTAATGCAAATTACTACGTACTAATTGGTGGTATATTACCTCTGTATAATACCAGTAGAAGGTTGGTGCAGGGTAGGCGCATCAACCTAAAACAGATGTTTTAAGCTAGTATTATAAACTACAATGTACAAATTGGTGGTATCTTAACTCAGTATAGCACCAGTAGAACGTTGGGATTGGTAGGCGCAGTAAACTAGAACAGCTGTTTTAAGCTAGCAATATAAACTATAGTGTACTAATTGGTAGTACCATACCTCAGTATAGTACCAATAAAACGATGGCGGTGGGTAGGCGCAGCAACCTAAAACAGCTGATTTTAAGCTTGTAGTATAAACTACAATGTACAAATTGGTAGTATATTATCTCAGTATAGTACCAGTAGAACGTTGACTCTTGGTTGTCGCATGAACCTACAACAGCTGTGTTAAAAGTAGTAATATAAACCAGAATGTATTAATTGGTGGTATCTTACCTCAGTATAGTACCAGTAGAACGTTGGCGCTGGGTAAGCACAGTCAGTTTTACATTTCATATTACACTGCTAACCGACAGGTCTTGAGCCACACGTGGAACACGATCGTACTGTAAGGATTGGGGTATTGCTGAAAGACAACATTCAATCATTTAACACCATTAATATTACACAGTTGATGTTGGCGATTGTTAGGAGGAAGGTCAGCTTACAGAATATGCTTATAATTACTCAAGAAAATGAAGTTGTCAACTTTATAAAAGTTGGTATTAAAGTCGAACATGAAATTTAGCATTCACAGAGTACAGTCAGCCGCAAACACTTATTCAAATAACAATTTCATGGAAAATAGAAGAAAAGTATGCGACACCACAATTAAAAGAGTTGAAACTATGGGTACCGCCTTGGAACGGTCAGTGATAAAAAGGCTGCTGGGGGTTTGAACCAGGTTCTAGAATGCAACAAATCTCACTCTTACTCAAAGATGCAATAGTGGTTATGTTAAGTAAAGCAGCCCTACGTCCTATAACTAATTTTGAATTATCAAAAACAATACGAAATTACAGTTTTTTAACTTTGAGAGATGGACTGAAAATGTAAAATGTGAGAATTGTTTTGCATTATGTTCAAGCATTCAAAAATGATATATATATATATATATACGTGTACATCAAGAAATTCATATCAGAAAATAAATAATATCTTAACAAATTTCTATTGTGCCGAAAACCTGCTGTATATCGCTCTAAAACATCGAACTTGTAAACCCACGGCCCTTAGAGTTGATGATGTCCAAGTCCTGCCCACCAGGCATCGAACATGCACAATATATACATGTAGCCGCTAAATATATTTTATTTCTTAAGTAAGCACATAATAATTTATAAAATATGATTTTTATCAAACACATCATTGTATCCAAACATTCTCTTTTTAGGAAGAAATGGTTTCAGCCAACGTTTCTAGGCTATAGGTTGTGTAATAACGCTGATGTTGTAAAAATGACAGATGTCTACATTCTGATAGGACGAAGGTCAGAGAAGACCTGCATGTGTGCTATTAATAACTACATATTAATAATTTCGCAACAATTTAAAAGTCGTAACTATGTTATAAATGGTTCAATAATATGGATACATAAAAATCTCGAATATGTGCCTTATATTCTGATGGAGAATCTAGAAAATCTGGAGAATAATATGGTAGAAAATCAAAATATGGTAAATTTTCAATTATTTGTTATTATTTCCTTCAGGAAAATAGAAATATAAAGTAATTTTTCGCGTAAAGTTGCTGAACATTTTAGGAGTTTAAGAAACAAGTTTTAATGTTAAAATAACAAAGAAGGACTATAGCTGTGAACATACGTACTGTAAACCAGCAGCTGTAAGGTCTTCATTTGCGAATCATGCAAACATGTCCACCATTTACCATCCCTACTCTGTGTGAGATCAGTGATATTAACGTACATATTACTGTCGTCAGCGGAATATGTTTATCCAGCTAATCCAGAAAGACATGTATTAGATACACACTTTACCAGTGCAGCAGTGCCGAAAGGTATGTCCTGTGTGTCTGCCCTGTACCAGGATGCTACTGTACTTGACGAGAAACCGGAGATGCTGCATACCAGCTGTATGGCAGAACTCTTGGAAGGAACAACATTGTCCTTTATCTGCACCGAGTTGATTGTCACTGTAAGGTAACAAACATTCATATTGTATTTTTTAAAAGTGTATACAGGTTTATATTGATATAGAATATAGATTAAATGTTAAATACACTCAGTAAATCTGAAAACACAACTCTTGGTATTTTTTGAATTTCTAGAATGGAAATGAAACCCTCGTGCAAAATATGTTTTATTACCTGAAAGAAGTATTGCAAATATGTATCGCCATATGTTAACCTATTTGAGTACTTGTCCGTGAATCAAAGAATGCAAACATCCGGTTAATTGTGATATAATGTTTTCGGTAACATACCGTAATTGATTTTTTTTTTCTATTGCAGAAACATTTTAAACCAGTATTTACTCGTATTGATGTATTCAATTACCCTATATTTCGCATGCAGACGTCGGAAATTTAATAAAACAGTTTTGATTAGACACGATAACCACCATAACTCCTTGTCTGCAACTGTTTGTTTGAAAATGTATCTAAGATAAAGCCAGTGAAAACGAAGAAAATGTCCGAAAACATATGCTCAGTAGGACGCACGACGCCTTTAATAACGCCTTCCCACGCCACAAGTAGCCTTCCCACGCCACAAGTAGAAAAAATTATTGTTCCCCTTCCCACGCCACAAGTAGAAATAAATAATTGTTCCCCTTCCCATGCCACAAGTAGAAATAAATAATTGTTCCCCTCTTCCCACGCCACAAGTAGCCTTCCCACGCCACAAGTAGCCTTCCCGCGCCACAAGTAGAAATCAATAATTGTTCCCCTTCCCACGCCACAAGTAGAAATAAATAATTGTTCCCCTCCCCACGCCACAAGTAGAAATAAATAAGTATTCCCCTTCCCACGCCACAACTAGAAATACATATTTTTTATCCTTCCCACGCCACAAGTCGAAATAAATAATTGTTCCTCTCCCCACTCCACAAGCAGAAATAAATAAGTTTTCCCCTTTCCACGCCACAAGTTAAAATAAATAATTGTTCCCCTCCCCACGCCACAAGTAGAAATAAATAATTGTTCCCCTTCCCACGCCACAAGACGAAATAAATAATTGTTCCCCTCCCCACGCCACAAGTAGAATTAAATAATTGTTCCCCTCCCCACGCCACAAGTAGAAATAAATAATTGTTCCTCTTCCCACGCCACAAGTTAAAATAAATAATTGTTCTTCTCCACGCCACAAGTAGAAATAAATAATTGTTCCTCTCCCCACGCCACAAGCAGAAATAAATAATTGTTCAATGAGCAATCAAAATGCTTACCTGCAAATATCTGACATACAACATGTATCAGGACACAACATAGTTGTAAATACAAGGTTATCATCTCCTGAAAAAGAGAAAAACTTGTATTTGCCACATATTTCGTCTTATGTTTTCTCTGACATAATATGCAGAATGATTGGCAGTAACTGACAAGTACCCATTCAAGGCATGGAAACCAATGTACTGTTTACTAAATCAAATATCTTTTGTTCCCACAATTTCAGACAACAATGTTTAACAATAGTCTCATTAAATCACAAAACTAAGTATTTGACGGTTTATATCTGAAACGTACACATTCTCGAATATACTTTAACGCTTGCAGTTTTATTGTCGGACTGGTGTCAGTCTAAATACAATTGAAAACCATCATAAAACCATTTTGGTAAATATACGTCACGAAGACAAACTCAACAGTAAGTATTGCCATGCTCCCAAACCTTGCAACACCTCCCCATCCCCCCCCCCCCCCAAAACCTCCCCAAAACCCCCAACCCTCCCCCGATATAAACCCATCATATGCATCAATACAGTACACATATCTTTAATAAGAGTCTTGAACAAGCTGCCTAAGCCTTGAACAAGCTGGTAACGTTTGACGTCATACATAACTGACGTAAGCAATGCCTTATTTGTTTGTCACGTGACTACTATCGTAATGCGCTTTAGGTTCATATGAAATGTGCACATGCGTTAAATGTAGCCGTAATTTAACTTCTTGCTTATAAAAATGGTTTATCTGGAAAACTCGACGACGACTCGGCTCGCTATTGCTGCTAAAACATAAATACTTATTCATATTGGGGACATATTGCATATAATTCAATAAACGTGTACGTCGATTACTAAAGAACAATTTATTATAAACTTAAATGAATGAAAGTAATCAATTAGCCGGAGGTTTCCAATTCAAACAATTTAAATTAAATCGGACGGTTCATGGGGCCTAGGCTAGTGCTTATGCACATTGAACATGCATGTAGGAGAAAAAACAGTATTGTTGTTTTATCTTTGTTGGATAGACATCTCTTTAAAACGAAACAAAGCATTAAACTTACATCTGTCAAATAATAGATTTTAAACTATGTTCCTGAGGTGTGTTTAAAGTACTAGCGTGTTTTGTTCTTCTGCGACAAGGACTATCTTAACCTGACTTCTATTGTGACGTGATTTACAAACTTCGTAAGATCCTTGGTCATGATCACGTTCATACTATCTTTGTTAAACTTGTTAAATGGTTTATCGAAAGAGGTTATGACCCTATCATTTTGCAACGCAGTGCATGCTTAGTGGTGGACCGATTTACAGTTCGCCACTATTTTGTGCGATGACCGGACAGGCAGTGGACCCTATGAGGACGTCTACCTAAAGCCCGAAAGGAGGGTGAAGTTTGATGTTTGTCTGCAATCTTGTCTTGCCGTGCCCTCTATGGTTTATTCTCTTGTTGGTCCGGCTTCTGCCAAGTCAATGAGTACCTTCTTTGTGGCTTTCTAGGCTATTGTTTTTTGCATTTATATATACGAGCATCTGTGTGTTTTAATTATATTGCCTGTTAATGATGCCTTGTTGGTTAGAGAATAGTTCATTGCGGAGGTTTCTTAATTTACACTGTCCCGTTTTATTGGGATGACAGTAGGATAAGTGTGAGGTATGGTGCACCCTAGAACCTGGTTTAACCACCCCACCTCTCCCCCAGCGGCTTTTCTTTGCCACTGACCGTTCCAAGGCGGTAGCCCTATTGTCAACCCTTTTTGTGTTTGTGACGTCATATGCCTTTATTCCTTATTAACATTGCTTTTCATGTTTGTCGTTTTTGCGTGTTTTGGGGTTTACTGTGATCTATGCATATCCTGTTCGACTTGTATACTTATTTTTGTTATTACAATCAATGGTAATACAAGTAACAGATAGAGTCGGGTCTCAGCGAGTTAGATTATATAAACACTGAGATGGGTATATTCCATCTAGGTGTTTAAATAACCAACGAGCTGAGATAGCTCTATCTTTTTATAGATTGGTATATTTAGTAACACTGTGATGTCAGATTGATCTTACTCTAAATTCCTCTATCTGGTAGTTGTAGTACAGTATAGCCACGCCCCTTTAGTTATCCTAACGATTTAATACTTTGAAATCATCCGAGGAAATGTTACCTAAAATGCTACAAATACAATATTATCTCCTGTTCTGTAAGTTTATAACCAGTTTTATTGGATAGAGTACCTAAATAGAAAATACTACTTATTGTTCTATAAAACGGTTAACAGAAGACTGTTACATGTCTAAAAACACTCAAATGTACCTTATGATGCACACGCTAACAGTACTACATTCGGTTAATACATTTCGATTTAAACATAGTTTATTTCCATGTTAGTATGGAAATGGGTCGGGCCATAGGTTCTGTCAATATTAGTTACGGCCCTTCCTTATACATATGTTACAGAAATATACATGGCTAAACTTTCTTTTTTTTACAAATTAGTAAAGGTTAGTAAATCGACTAACCTTTTAGAAACGTGAATCCGAATAAACTGATCCAAATAACACCAGGTACATCATTAAAGAAATGTATAATACTCGTAGTATGTATTCCGTTAACGCATGTAACATATACACACGGGTAAAGTATTTAAGAAAGCTATAAACCTTATACACAATGACTGTAGAGTTAAACATATAAATCCGATTGACATTTACTTCCTCTTTTGGCTATAGGTTATTTATACTGATTGTTCCCGTTTAACATATTTTAAACACATAGATATGCTTTTACTATTAATATGAAATATTATTAACGATTAGTAGCATCTAAACATGTCTAATATGTAGATATGAAAACAACAGAAACGCTAATTTGAACTTCATAATTATAGTTTTAAAATACTTTCATATACAGAAACAAGTATTATAAACACCCACTCCCTGATCATCCTGAATGCTATATGAGCTATTTTCATTACAGTCAAATCTATTGAAGAAATTATTGCGTTCTCTAAGAACAGACTTGAACAACACAATGCCCAAATGAGATGTTTGTTGACCTTTGAGAAATGAAATAGAGATAGAAGGTTAATTAGTTACGATCCACATTCCATAGATATACCTCTTACTATACTCATACTATATTCCTTTTTTTCTATCTTTCTATCATCTACCTTTCTCTCTATCTATTTTTTTTCTATCTTTCTATCAGCTACCTTTCTCTCTATATATTTCTATTAAACTAAAACGTTTTCTTTTCAATACATTATATTGTAATTCATTGTTGAATATAATTTCATAATTATTGCTTTTGTACATTATTGCATTAAAAAGAAATAAAATGTTTAAAAAAAATGTTTCACCTAATTGTATTCAATACATGTATTATGTTTAATTTTCGACCGACAAGCATGACTTGTTTGTCAATATAGTGTTTTAAATGGAAGTATTTATATTTAACCAGGGTCTGTGTAAACCAATAACCTCCAAATATGTTTACATATTTTATGCGTGGTAAACAAGAATGAGTCAAGGATAACATGTGCGCGTGGATAAAATGATTGATTGGTTGATTTATTTACTTTAAAGGGACACATGGCAATCTTGATCATGTTTTTAAAATTTCCCGGCGTCCCGTTACTTTTTCTACATGACAATTACAAATTTCTTCAGATGTAGTGTTAACATCAAATACAAACAAAAGTATCCAACTGTTAACTATAAAGGGTTTTGTGTTTTGAGCCGTGACCGCATAATGAATTTTGGGTAAGTCCATTTGTTAGGGGTTCCCTTATAGAATGGAGAGCGTGGTCCAGTGGTAGAGCGCCGAACTCCAGATCGCGAGGTCGTGGGTTCAATCCTCGCCGCGGCCACGTTATTTATCCTTGAGCAAGATAATTAATCCACATTGCTTAGTACTGGTTCTACCCAGGAAGCCATCGAGAGTGATTAATCTAAGTTGCAAGAACTTGTTTCGCAATCGATGTAAAATAAATATGTTTAAACTAAACTCGGGGTTCCCTTTCAAAGACATGCTCTCAGCCAGCTAGCCCATATTAATTTAATTTCACATTGTTAGAAGAATTGTGTAGTAAAGTGGCCGTAACAGTTAGGTAGGTACATCTTAGAAATTACTTGAAAGGTCCTGGGTTTGCGTCCAACTGTCGTGTGTGTGTGTGTGTGTGTGTGTGTGTGTGAGTGTGTGTGTGCGTATGTGCGTGCGTGTGTGTTTGTTTCACTTCCTTTTTGTTACAAACAGAATATGTTAAATAAGACACTAAAATGCTTGCAGTCTTCGTTAAGCATATTCTGGTGTGAGGTGTGGTGCACCCTAGAACCGGTTTAAACCCCCAGTGGCCTACTTTGCCACTGACCGTTCCAAGGCGGTAGCCTTATTGTCAACCCTTTTGTGTTTGTGATGTCGTTTGCATTGAATATTACTTTTGCCTTCTTGTTTGTGTGTTTGCATGTTTGTTTCTGTGTTTTGTGGTTGACTGTCCTCCTTGAATGCTACTGTCTCTGTCCGATCTTTTTATATTTCTTTGTTATATCGTCGACCTTCATTAATAGTACTGTCCGAGCTAAAATCTACACATTTTCGATACAGCGACGATGCGAGGGCTATTGTCAATATTGTACTGCCATTGGAGGCCAAATCTACATATTTTCGTTACAGCGACGATGCGAGAGCTATCGTCAATAATTTACTGCCATTGGAGGCCAAACTAATAGGTTTTGCTATTCGTCTTTATGAAATTGTTGAATAAAAATAAAATTAGATAGTAAACAAATACAATTATACAAATAAATAAGCAGACAAGAAGACAATAAATTAAACCATTTAACTAATAATAAGTATTTTAGTTAAAAAATATGGCAAGGCAGATACACTTGAATTATGAACAGTGATTTCAAATTTAATTTCAAAGCTGCAATGCGGTCTACCTTATTGTCCATCACTTGAATGCAACTATCGAGCGACTTATGCCTTTACCAATTTTTCTATTGTGCAATGTTTTAAGGTCATCGTCTAAAACTACATGTGAGCTGTAATCGTTGCTTTATTAAATTAAATTATCAAGTATATGCTGACTTTGTGGAAGTAGCCAATGCTCTGAAATGCCACATATATGTATTGACTTGTTTTTCAGTTCATTGAGTAAGTACGGTATACCGGGCATGATCCCTGTGACATTCCAAGACATTAGGTTGATAGACGTCTTGCTGGATTGTTGATTAGTATCCATTATCGAAGTATTTGCGATTAAACCTAGCTCTAAATTCAGATCTGTTTAGCCATAGCCTGCACGCTATTCCTGGTGGCCATATTTTCTGGTCGTTTATAATCTCCTCCTGATCTTCATTTACCACGATTTGGGCAGATTTACTGTCTGTTCTTCGCGTATACAGGAACTTTGCCGATTTATATGTCATTCCGGGGTAGTCTAAGAAGTCTTTCAGACCTGCTTTGTCGATTTCGAGATCTATTTCGGTGACGATATATGATTTCGCATTTTTTCGCAGTACACCTTGGCGAATCGACCGTGGCGTTCCGAATCAACTACAGCGTTCGATTCAAATTCTACATTTAATGATTGCACTGTTTCGTTAACGCGAGCGGAAGCACGGTCAGAATCGTTTTGAGTTAAATCAATGTGAAAGTATGTTAGATTGCTAATATTTGCTCCAGAAGATTGAATGTTGCTGACATGAGCATACTTTCGTTTGTGAGTTGTTAGTGTTTGTATATTGGTCGATATGTCGTGATAATTTTCAACTGGCTGGGCTTTATCAGCGTTATTCATGAGGCCCTTTTCGTTGATTTCTATCACATTTGCCAGAGATGACTCCATAGTTGAACAAAGTTTGTCAATCTTACTGCTGAGATCGACTGTAAATGTTTTTACAGACGCTTCAAGATTGATGACTCCTTTTTCACCGACACGATTCTCTAATACTTTCATCTGTGTTTCAATCGACCGAACAGATGAGTTCTGCTCGCTGGTAAATGATTCGCTTTTGTCCGCTTTCACATTGTATTCGTCTACATTTTCCTTCAAGTTTCTGATTTGACTCTTTATGTTTGTATTGCCATTTGCATCAGAATCAAGGATGTGCTCAATGTTCAAATACTTGTCTCTTGTCTTTACGTGTATGTCGTTTAGTTCTTCTAGAGCGTTGGTAAGGTGCAAATCCAACTTCACGAGCATATGTGTGACTTTACGGAAACCATCAGACAGTTTGGCATGTACAACTTTATTGCCACTTGAAGGAATGACTTCTTGTATGACGTCATGACATGACTTATATTCTGTAAAAATGCTTGAAATATTTTACTGCACAGTATTCGGCAGCTTCATTACTGTTGCTCTGTCTTCTGTAGCCTTGGCCTCGAGGATATTCTCTTCGTCGCTTAGCGATGCGACTGTTTCGTTTATAAGGGTCATGTCGGAGATCAATACCGTGTTAGATCTTCTCGTTGGCGTCTGTCCTAGAGAGCCTATCTGCGACATAGCACAGCCTAGCGAGGAAGAGCATGGCTTTTTAAACAGCTCATTCACATCAGGACGATTGACGTAAAGAAATGCGTTAAGGATGAAACATTATAATGCATATTTCTCGGCAATGGTGTTTTTTGACGAATTACGTCGGTCTTTAGGAGTGCCAACGAGTGGATTCACACAACGTTTAGCGCGTATTGCTAGTTCAGAACGATAGTGAGATAGTGTCTCTTCACATGTATGAGTAGCCTGCAATAGTTCAAGTACAGATATCTCGGTAAACCTTCGCGTTCACTGTCTATATGGTCGATCACTACGGCGTCCAGCGTGAACATTGTATCAGTGTGTATCTCCGGGAATAAATATTCTTCTTTTATTATCGGATAAAGCGATCCCTCAAATTGTTGGGCACACTGTATATTACCATCCTGTATATTACCACCCTGTATATTACCATCCTGTATATTACCACCCTGTATATTACCATCCTGTATATTAGATTTTAGGTGATAAAGTGTGAGAGTCCCGGATGTTTCAAAGGAATCTGGCAGATCCTGTGTTACAGACGTCGCCATTAATCTAGACTGAAATGGGCTATAGATCAATGTTTTCACTAAACTCATCTTGATCATAGAGTGATGGGTCGATCGGCAACGACAGTAACGATTTAGGAACGCTCATCTTAACTATTCCCATAGTCTTACTCACTTTTGCATCGGAACCAATTGGATATTGTTCCAGCCGCCCAACTGAACCTTTGGGCCGCGGCTTGTCCTAGTTACCAACGACGCCATAGCCATGTTGGATTGTGCAGTAACGTAAACAAAACGTTTAACATAACACGCTAGGCATGAAAAGTAGATATAACTAGACGTGTTTTTTTCAGTATAAAAGGTTTTTGGACCTAGATGGATGACCTTGAAAAACTGGCCTGACTAAGTTTTCGTGAAGAAAAAATGATTATTTAACCCATATAATGACCTTCAGTGTGACCTTTACTTTTATAATTTAGTATGTCATGTCGATGTTGTCAGGATGAGTATTTATTATATACTTTCCAGTGAAATAGTGGATTTTATGATTAAAATAAAACCTTATATTTTCATTGCTAATATTTTCACTGTGAAAATATAAACAATGAAAATATAAGGTTTTAGGTTCGTCCGTCACACAACTGTTGACTTGTTGGCTTTATTGGCGTCATTGTTGTTGCGCGTCATTTTTATCTTCTTTTTTATTAGATCTAAGACAGTTTCTAAGGTTGTTAGTATATAATAAAAAGAATATTTGTTGTTTCGTTGTGAATATAGGATTTATTTTTATCTCGAAGTGAGGAAACTCAAATATTTACACTCGTGCTACAGCACTCGTGAAAACATAAGTTTTCTCACTTCTCGATGAAAATAAATACTATATTCACTCCAATCCAACAAATATCCTCTATATATTGAAAGGCTGATGAAGAAATATCAAGAATTTATAAAGGTATAGACAACGTAAGCTTTCCTGAAGAAATAAATGAGTATTTAACCCATAAAAGGAATTTCAGCGTGTTCTTGACCTCTATATTTTAGTATGGTCCTGTCGATGTTGTCATGGTGAGTATATATAGAACGTTTGATGAAGAAATATCAAGAAATGAGAAAGCTATAGCCAATGTTAAGTGTTCGTGAAGAAAAAATGAGTATGTAAAATGATATATAGGGTCCTGTAGAAACCATAGCGTCCGAACGCAATGGCATCGTAGGTCCGCACTGTACTGCAAACAAGGACTTGAAACTAAAATGAAAGAGACAAAAAACAACAGAAAGGGTGGTGAATACAGGGTTACCGACTTGGAACGGTCAGTAGGCAATAAGGCCTACTGGTTAGCTTGAATCGATTTTATATGCGCACAATCATCGCTATTATCCTGTCTTCAACGCCCAAATAGACAAGACTGTGTAAACAAAACTACATCCCATCAAACGGAAATCTCTAACAATAAAGTCCACATCCAGAGAAACTAACTAAAGATACACATACAAAATAATAAACATCTCAGGATGTATCCAGAATCGTATTGAACAACCATAGTAGTTGCAGCTAAAGAGAAAACCAATCTAGGGTACGACCAGAAAACCCGAGGGACGAAAGCTCATGCACCCACCTCCCTTAATTGGGGTTTCAGTAGGTACAATCATAGAGTCCCAAGAGGTAGTCCAGTCATAGCACAAGTGAAAAGTGAAGCGTAATGACTGACTGTAAAGGGGTCAATCACTAAACATGCAGTGCGCTGTAAAACCAAAGGGTTATATCCTTTTCTGACGAACTTCCTGATTAAATTTGTAAAGCGGTCAGGAAATCCGTCAGACCCCTTTAACTTTCGAAGTTTATAGACCACATCCCCATAAAATGAATGTTGTGATATGCCTAGTCGCAGAAGTGTTTTAAGGTTGGTGTTGTACTTTTCCAGCAGGCCCTCGTTGCGGCGGTAGAATTTAGAGAAAAATCTACGTAGTTTGTGATAACGAAAACCCTGCTGAATAAGTTTACTTGTAATAACTTGATTTTTCTATCATTGAAGTCTATAACATCATTACACGCTCTATCAAATCGAATGAGCTGGGAGATATACACCCCATATGAGGTAGCACTAGGTACATCTCCATCCAGGTGTGGATAGTTTACGATGTTAAAATTGAAATCATCTCTCTTATCATAGATTTTAGTATGAATACAATCATTTGAAATCGAGAGATGAAGATTGAGAAATGCTGCTACTGTATCCGAACTGTTGGCTTTATTCAATGTGAGCTCTGGTGGATAAATGTTAATAACCATATGGGCAAAGAACGGATTATCAATATTGAGTATGTCATCAAGATACCGAGAAGTATTATGAAAGGCATCAATAATTTCACCCTGGCTAGCAAGTGACAAACTTAACATAAAATCTCTTTCATAGCAGTACAAAAACAAATCTGCAACAAGTGGCGCACAGTTAGTACCCATAGGAATACCAACAACCTGGCGGTAAATAGTTTTACCGTATCTTATAAAGATGTTATCCAGAAGAAAAGATAAGGCTCTACATCAGTACAAGTCCACATATTATACTTATCAATTGGGGCGTTAGTAGAGAAAGCCCTGACATTATTACAAGCTAGAAAAGTTGTACCTTCTCTAGCAAATGTCTTCTGAATAAGCTGAAGCATTTTTTCTTTGATAAGATTATGTGGTAGTGTAGTATACAGTGTAGAAATGTCGTAGGTGCTTAGAGAGAGAAGAGGCATGAAAATGCTTACACCGTTGTTTGTCAAGAACTTCTCCAGAGTTTTTGATAGACCAAAACAGATTGATTCCTGAGTTCTCGAAGGCCTTTCCGCAATATTTTACATATGTTTTTTAATCGCGGAAAGTCAGGAAATCTATAGTTTTGATATATTGGTCGTGGTACATGAACTAGAATTAGCGATAAAATACGTAATTCAACAATTTCTGAAATATTTTCATCCAAGCAGTAAGTGCATGTTTATCTGCTTTTTCTCGCTTACACCACTTTGTACAGAAATCCGTTAAAGAACCCGCAATTTCATTGCGACAGATGGAAGGCGATACTTAGGCCCTTTGGCAATTAAATTGCCGAATCGTCTTATCCACAATTACATCAAGATTTCCAGTAAGAATATCACCGGCAGGTTCGTAACAAAATTTAGAATTTTGACAATCTCAATCAGTAGGAATAAATGTCTCGATCTCAAGATCAGAAATGATCCTATTATAATTGAAAATAAGATTTCTAGTAGATTTCTTATACTTGTAAAAGACAGACTGACTACTTTGCTAAGGAGGGCGTGTCTACCCGATTTTTTATAAATAGAATAAAGGTCTTCAACAGTAAAGACTTTCTTAAATTTACGTTTAAGATTATGGTTCTTCCGGAGACCATGTGACCGTCGTTTACGTTTACAAATAGACAATATGCTAAAAGGATCTATATCTATATTGGAAATGTTTCCTTCTTGATAAATGTTATCGTTTAACACCAATGGATATGTATACCTTATTGTGCCTTAGTATTCATTGTGACCTTAACCTTTATATTTTAGTATGGCCATGTCATGTTGTCATGATAAATATAATTTTATATTGAAAGTTTGATGAAGAAATATCAAGAAATGAGAAAGTTATAGCCAAGGTTAAGTTTTCGGGAAGAAAAAAATGAGTATTTAACCCATAAATGGTGTTCAGTTTGACTTGACCTTTATTATATTTTAGTATGGTCATGTCGATGTTGTCATGATGAGTATATATTGAAAGTTTGATGAAGATATATCATGATATAAGAAAGTTATAGCCAACGTTAAGTTTTCGTGACGGACTGACTGACGGACGGATGGACGGACGGACGGACTGAGGACGGACGACAAGTATCGCATTTTTCTTTGAAAAGGACACAAAATCGAACAGGAAAAGTATACATGATCATAGTTGTGTTATACTTGTATTGCCCCTTAATGCTGCCTAGTTTGTTAGATGATATAATTTCAGTAGGATAAGAGTGTACCCTAGAAACTGGTTTAAGCCCCACCCACAATTCATTCCAACCTCCGCAGTTTTGCCACTAAACGTTTATTGACACATGGATACACATAAGCACACACGTAGTTGAACTTGCACGCAAGCACGCACGCTCGCACGAACACACACACACACACACACATGTAGCTGTGATATGATTTTAGTCCTACATGTGAACGTGTGTATCTGGTTCACCATTAAATTATATCTGTTCAAACATTTCCTTTCTAATTTCCGTATCGGTTAAGATGAAGGAAGGTGATAAACTTAAGAATAGTTATAAACGCTTATCAATTTTATGCATGCTGTTAATCGACATTGTATTCTATAAACAGAGGATCTAACATGAGTGCCTGTTTAATATTGAATTGTATGATGACGTCATAAGTCGATTCGGTCTTCTCCGTACGACACCGAACAACGTAACTACCTCGAAGATTTCCGTAATCCCGTCTTTTAAACGGTAACGGAAATATATGAGGTAATTCCGATGTACAACCAGCTGAACGGAAAAGATCGAACGATGACTCGTTTTCTATAAATTATGGTTCAGAGTGTAATCCGAGCAGTTAAAGCTATACGATCCATATCTAATAATATCCAGCACACCAATGTTTATGACATGTATAGCTTTAAGAAGTGATGCGCGGTTGTTGAAGACGTTGATGATCACGTGACGATAACATTGTGGGGATGTCCTTTATAAATGTCAGTGTAGCCTTAATAATAAAGGTCTATGATTAATACTTAAAGTTAAGATAAAAACAAAGATGTTAATTAGGGCGTAATGATCCTAAATTTGATAATAAGGTGAAACTCGTGCGAAAATTATAATCAACACTCGATCTAATTTATTAACATCGTCAGTGGGTAGGAGCCATACTTTGCATGTATGCAACATATGGCACACGTTTACTGTGATTATTGACATATGTATTGATATATGTATTGTTTATGTATTGTTTATGTATTGTTTAATGTGAATTTATAAAAATAAATTAATACGCTTCTTGCATTTGCATACATTTATTTACCTTGTACATTTGCCTTTGACAAATCCATTTTTTTTATAAAACAAACAAACATACATAATATTTCAATAATAATTTAGCACATATAAATAATTTCAAAGAATCCGCTTCAAACTGCAACAAACAAATATGCATTTATTTGAATTCTAAAGTATATAGTGTGTATTGTTACTTCAATCATTCCTATATTTTGACACGTGCACCAGCTTCAGACAGGTGCACATCACTTCCCATGGAACTCAGACCTTCATCACTTGTCTCGTCGTCAGAACGTTTCAATAACGTATTCATGAAACGTTCTAAGGCTTCGTCGAATGATGGAATAGTAAATACGCCATCGTTACTGAAAATGTTTCTAATCGTATCCAGGTTAACAACTGTCTCATCCGCATCGACATCGTAGATATTTCTTTTCAACTCACAAATGCTGCTACCTTCATTGTCCTCGTCGATAACGTTTTCGTCATCATCACAATCGCTGACAAAGGCTTCATCGTCCTCGTCGATTAGACAATCATTAAATAGATCCCTTCCTTTCAGAATGACTGTATCATCTAGAACAGAACTTACAGAGTCCTCAATACTCGCAATGCTGTCAACAAACGCATCATCGTGCGATTTAAAATCATCATCAAGTTCATTTACGAATGCGTTGTTCAAGATACTTCTGTGAAAACTTTGCGACGTTGGAAGACGGCTGCGTCCATCTTTTGTAAATAATGAACAGCATCCATCAGAGACGTGTGTGTAGTTTAGACTATCATTGATATAACGGTGCATCAGTTCTAATTTTCCCGAAACCTGTGCGTCTGAATTGTTCATGGTCCTGTCTGTAGTACCGGATGTAATGTTTTGTCCCTTCATGCTGATCTGTAGACCATTGTTAATTTTGTTCAAGTTGTTCTTGATAGAATCATGTTTCTTGTCTGAGCGACGCTTTGAGATTTTCATAATCATTGACCTTAAACCCTGCAGCTGCTGTTTGGCACGTGGTATAGCGGCCATCTTTGATTTGCCAGAGTCAGTTGGTTTAAGAACAATAGCAGACTTGTTTTCGTCCGCTCCCAAAGATCGTAATACCTTCAGGATTTTAGTTTTCCCAGACAACACTTTCTCCACACCGTTGGTGCAAAGTACAAACAATGCAAAACGATAAGTATCGTCATAAAGTGCAGACGTTTGAAGCGCCATTTTGATTACGTCATCACAAGTTGTGTACCTCGTGACATCCTTGATGATGACAGCCTCGTTATTCACAATAACACTAACGCTTTGTCTTTGCTTTGGAGTATCAATCTGTAAAAGGAATCAGTAAATAATGATATATGTAATTTAATAATGCACTGAGAAATGAATTGGTAAAACAAAAATAAGTGATGGTGGTAAACTATGGCATGTACATTTGTTTTTATTCGCGATACTTAATAATAAATGAAATAATTACATAAACATTGGCTCATCGTTATCTTATTCAACTACTTCAACCAACACGATAATCACAAGTGTCCAGAAATGGCTAAAAAGAAGGTTTTCAAACTAACATTACAACACCTGAAACAGCGAAGACAGACAATATGAACAATAAACAATTGTAGAATATCATAATACTGACATATATGGAGATATAAACCAACCAGAAAACTATAGAGGGATAACATTACTGAGTACATTCGGTAAATTATTCACAATAATTTTAAACAACAGGTTAACTACATGGGCTGAGGATTATTATATTTATATTGAAGCACAGGCTGGTTTTCGAAAACATATGGGAACTATTGATAACCTATTCGTTCTCCATGGTTTGATAAATCATATATTGAATGAAAAAAAAAGTTATATGTAACTTTTAAAGATTTCACTAAAGCTTTGGATTTGTTGGTTAGACAAAACATATTCTATAAACTTATGCAATTATGGAGTGAGAGGTAAAATACTTAATATTATTAAATCATTGTATACGAACATAAAATCAAGAGTAAAGTATCAAAACCAGCTTAGTGACAGTTTTAGCTGTTATCTTGGAGCGCCACAGGGCGATTGTTTGTCATCTTTTATATTTTCTATGTATGTAAATGATTTAGAAGAATTTTTTACACTGAATGGTTTTAAAGGTATCGATACTGGAATGTTAAAGTTGCTGCTACTATTATACGCTGATGACATAGTGATATTTTCGGATTCTGAAAAGGGGCTACAAGATGGGTTAGATATACTCTACAGTTATTGCCAGAAATGGAAATTGGTTGTAAATGAAAATAAAACGAAGATCATGCTTTTTAAAAAAGGCGGTCAGATAAAAAGGAACCTAGTGTTCACATATAATAATACTGTAATTGAAATTGTAAATAAGTTTACCTATTTGGGAATTGTCTTTACCACAAGCGGTTCTTTTGATCAAACGTTAGAATCATTAAGTGGCCAGGCATTAAAGGCAATCTTCAAAATGAAGTCATATAAATCAATTTACTGACTTATCGGTCAGTCACACTTTAGACATTTTTGATAAACTCATTTTGCCAATATTAACTTATGGCGCAGAGATATGGGGATTCTCAAATGCGGAAAAGTTAGAGAAAGTACACCTTCAATTCTGTAAACAACTTTTATGTGTTAAAACACAAACTCAAAACAATTTCATATATGAAGAACTCGGGAGAGTCCCTTTAAAAATTCAACGTATGGCCTATATTATCCGGTTCTGGTTAAAAATTACACGTACGAGTGATCGCAAATATATAAAAAATATGTATAATGTTATGTTAGATGATCTGATCGTAATCCCAAACAAATTAAACTGGGCATCTCAAGTTAAAGGGTTATTGGAACGAACAGGATTTAACGAAGTTTGGTATTCTCAAGGAGTAGAAAACATAGCGTATTTCATTAACATATTTAAGCAACGAATTAAAGATATGTTTATACACAATTGGAATGCTGAATTATCGGATTCCACTAGAGCTAGTACATACAGAATAATATCAGATTTCAGGTTTAAGTATTATCTAGATGTACTAAATATAAAGAAATTTAGAGCTTTTTTTACAAAACTAAGAGTCTCTAGTCACAGGTTAGAAATAGAAACTGGTCGATGGCATAGACCAAATAAAACACCAAGATCCGAAAGAAAATGCCAGATATGTAATATACTAGAAGACGAATTTCACTTTGTATTGGAGTGTTCACTATATCAAGATATTAGAAAAGACTATGTTAACAAATATTTTTGGAAACGGCCAAACATACCAAAATTTATTGAACTTATGACAACAGAAAACAAGAGTTTATTAAAGAAACTGTCCGTTTTCATTTGTAAAAGTTTTAAAAGAAGAGACGACATGTTTTATAAATAAATATCACTTTTCTCCATTTATGTCCACAGATATAAATGTGTTCTGATCAGTACTTAGGAATATTAATTAAAAAATATATATTAAACACTTATAACCTTAATAGTTGTCAAATACTTTTTAACTAGTAACATCTACAGATGATCTTGAAACTCACCTATGAAATTAGACAAATTGTCATTAACTGGAAAATATTGTGTGTATTTCATATACATGTTTAAATGTATGTACTATTTGCATGTGAACTGTTGGGCGTAATGCCTTATGTTTGAATAAAATATCTATCTATAAACACATGCATATATTAATGCACACGTGTGTTCGCTATGAGCAAGATGGGTGTATGGAATAACTTCGGCGAATAATTAGAAAATAACCCCACATCAAAATTCCTTTAATTATTCTTGAATATAATATCACGTGCATGCATTTAAACAAAGTTCATTCCAATTTTTAAACAAAGTTCATTCCAATTGTTATCACTTGTGTAAATTTTAACTATAGACTCAATTGAAGTTAAGGGCACTTACCATTTTCCTGGTTGATACAATTCTCTTTTCAAAATAGATAGTGAGTAATACAACGTCGGTAGTGTTAGAAGAACTAATGTTGATGATCAGATCATGAAGAATATGAGGAGTCAATTCTCTGGTCAGTGATTTACCAACTTTTATATTGGTGATTTGAATTAATCGCGTGGCACGTGGTTTAATAATTACATAATTACTTCCGTTCCGACGGAAGCGTGCGGTCGTTATACTAGTTGGCACACGACACGATTTGTCGTTAATTATACCTGATAAATACTTACAGGGGTGATAATTATCGGAGCCTGCCTTGGTTAACGACGATTTCAAAATAATTACTATAAATGATATAATTAAAATATAACTATTGCTAAGAGCTCCACTGTAGGATATTAAAAATATCATGATGAAGGAAATCGTTTGCAGTCCATTAATATACAGTATTAGAATTTAAACAATATACCTGATAAGTTAACGAAATCGTACACAATCGCCGTCTATCTTGAATTAGTACAAGTCTCATTTGTGTTACATTTATAAAGACAATTGTCCTGTTAGAAACATACGACATCATATTCTTAATTATCATTTATGGGAAAGGGTCTATTTATAAATAGAATTTAAGCATAGAAAATAATTTTAAATAAACGCAAACTACTTTACTGGCCATATAATGCATTATTACACATTAGAAACTTATTTTTTAAGCAGTTCCTATGACTGCTTTCCCCCTATAAATCAGTAAAGTAACATATAATGTATATTCCATATATGGTAAAATAATTTAGAACTAGGGTGTCATAGTTCTCAAAATGGCGACTTGTGTATCCGTTTCAAAGGAACTTTCAAATGATCATATCCCCTTTGTATATCATCCGATTTTGATAATTCTTACACTTGTTAACAATTTTTCGGAACACTCAATAATGACGATTGTTTGGATGTATGCCTACATTCCCTTTAAAACAAATGTTTTATTTCATACCAAGCCCTTGTGGTTGATTTAATTCTCATGTGTATTTAAATGGCTGTATAATTAGTTTCCTCCATTCAAATACGCTAGCTAGTCAATCAATCAAGTTATATGAGGAGATATAAACCAACAGTAATGTCAAACGCTTTATATTGTATTTTTATTTAGTGGCCCACTTTTAGCAAACTGGGATAAGTTTTACATGTATATCTCGTTTTGCTGAAATACGCGTTATAGTTATTGGGCAAGAATAGTGCTTGTCTTGCAGAGGGGAACAATCACGCCAAATTCAAGAACGTTTTCCCGTTTTCTTTTATTGTCCATAACATTTGGTTATCGTCATGATCCGTGCATTACTTCAAGGTGCCATTTGAGTGGTGGCAAAAAAACAAACAAACGTGAAGCAAGCGTAATTGGATTGTCCAAGCAACTCTAAAGTTCTGCATAGTTTTATAGTTTATTAAAGTCTCGTCATAGTACAATAGTATATACAATAAAACATTACACATGATTTTATTTATGCCATCCTAAAAGAATTACAAGAGACTATATGCAATTAAATTTCACATTCACAACAATAAAACAATATGATAGACATTTAACTTATTCGATTGGTCCTGGATATATTGCACCAGTCGTGTCACACATCAGACTCACTACTGAAGCAATACCCCAAAGGGATTAATCGCATAGGCTTTATATATATATATATATATATATATATTTCAACCATGGTTATATTAGATATGGCAAGTCCCCACGCTTAATACACCACAGAAAATAGTATGATAATGGACCTTTGGAAATGGCCGAAAACGACACATACGGAATATTGCATTCTCGGTTTGATTGAGACTGTTCATGAGCGATAGTGAAATATGATAGCTACAAGACATATACTAGGATTTCTAAAATTATGATTGTATATGCATTATAAATGCATTAAATGCATTCAGTATATATGCATACAAATTTAGTTTTTATTTATGGTTAAAACATAGTTAAACCACAGCAAACAAAATATGTACTAAAATAAATTATATATATTATGTAAATAATAGGTATATTATATACCCTGAATTGTGAAACAGACAACATGCTTTATACTTTTCACAGAACTGCTATTTACTATGTATATAAAACAGCATTCCGTTTTTGAAGAATGTTAAAACAGGTTTTGGCACATAATCGAATCATCTCCTTATTGGAAAACATGTAAGTCATTTATCCATATCGTTTAAATTTACAAAATCCGGACAAAAAGAATATGCCTTGTCTAACAAGATCTTTCTGATGTCAACATACATGCTACACTTTAAAATAACATGTTTTTCATCCTCAAGCTCTTTAACACAAAAGGAACAAAAGCGTTGACTTTCTCTTAGATTTTCATATCGACTAGTTTCAATTCTTAAGGGTGCGACACCACTTCTAAATTTAGCAAATGCAGACCTGTGTTTTAATGGTAGTATTAGTGTACACTAAGGTTCAACACTATATTCAGATTTAAACAATCTATACATTCACAACTTGTTTTTACCTACTCCATTTACACCTTCTACTTTGTTAATACTATTTTTTTCATTTTAAAACATCCATTAAGGCTCCAGTGACATCGTCTATAAATTTAGTCTTTGGAAAGGGAACAGATATATCAGAATAAGTATTGTGACCAATCTCCTGAAACTTTTCGGTAATAACATCAACCCAATTCTTAAAAAATCGAGTCGCTTTATTATAGGCCCAAATAAAAATACGTTTGTTTATCCTAGAAGATGTTGTGTGGTAAATTACGACTCCAGTGGTTACAAATACATTTCCATTGTTGAGAAAGTCCATTTTATAAAGTTTCTTATGGGTCTAGATTCAGTGTGTTCATTCCTGCTAGGCGCTTTATGACCATTTTGTATAAGTGCGCCGTAAACCCCAATTCAACTATGTCATTTAGATTTGTACGAGCTTCTTTTTCCTAAAATGGAAACGAGCTTCTATTTTCTTAGAATTTCACAAGCTCCTATTTGCTTAGAGTTTTACAATCTTTTATATCCTTAATATTTTACGAGTTTCTATTTTCTTAGATGTTTACAAGCTTCTATTTTCTAAGGTGTTTACGGGCTTTGTTTTCCTTAGATGTTAACGAGCTTATATTTAACCGCCCGCCCTCCGCTCGACGCCCGCCCGGTATATTCCAATCTATAAGCTATTTGTGTTTGTTTTGTTTGTTTTTATTTTAAAACAAATAATTCAAATACCCGGTTAATAACCTGAAAGCATTCGATGAATTGATAGTAGCGATTTATACAACACAATTAGCGTGAGTTTTCCAGATCAAACAATTTAAATTAAATCGGACGGTTCATGGGGCGTAGGTAGTGCGTATGCACTTGAATATGTATGTAGGAGAAACACATTATTGTTGTTTTACCTTTGTTGGATAGACATCTGTTATTCTTGTCTCTTTAAAATTAATCTTACATCTGCCAAATAATAGATGTTAAAGTGATATTTCTTCTTGTGTATTTAAATCACTAGTGTATTTTGTTATTACAACCAATGGTAATACAAGTAATAGATAGAGTCGGGTTTCAGCGAGTTGGAATATTCAAACACCGAGATGGGTAACTGAAGGTAACAAGGCTAACGCTAAGGGTAGCAACTTTTTCCAACATGTACAGTTTCAATGAAAATTGAGTAAACGGGTTATTTTTAGTTACTGTGGCATCTGTGGCGTAAGCGCTGTTAATTTTAGCGGTACATGTAATTGTTACATTTAGCGGAGTTGTTACCTTTAGCGTTGTTACAATGGGCATCGAGGTGTTTTAAATAACGAGCTAAGACAGACTCTATTTGTTGTAGCATGGTGTACTTAGTACTTAGATAATTCAGTCAGAGTGACCTTACTCTAAATTCCTCTATCTGGTAGTTGTACGGTATAGCAAAGACCCTTTAGTTACCCTAAATTAAACGATGTTAATGCTTTGCATTCAACAAAGGAAACGTTACCGAACATGCTACAAATACAATATTATCTCGTGTCCTGTAAGTTTATAACCCATGTTTATGGGATAGAGTATCTATATAATAATGAAAATACTACTTATTGTTCTACAGAATGATTAAATAAAAACACCCAAATGTACTTTATGATACACAGTCTAACAGAACTACATTTCGGTTATTCAATCGTCTAACCTTTTAGAAACCCAACGTGAACCCGAATAATCTGATCCAAATTGCACTAGGTACATCGTATAGGAAAGTTATAATCCGTTAACGCGTGAAACATATATACACGGTATATCATTTCGGAAAGTTATAATCCATGGGGTATGTATTCCGTTAACGCATGTAACATATATACGCGGTATATCATTTCGGAAAGTTATATTATATGCTATATGTATTCCGTTAACGCATGTAACATATATACACACGGTACATCATTTAAAAAAGTTCTAATCCCTGTAATCTGTACTCTGTGTACTATGTATACACGGTACATCATTATCCCTGTATAATATATTCCAACATTTATACACAGCGACTGTAACGTTAAACATCTATATCCGATTGACAGCAACACATAAATTTACTTCCTGCTAGGTTATAGATCCTTTTCTATATTCATACTTATTTATACGTATTGTTGCCGTTAAACATATTTTAAAAACGCACCGATATTCATTTGCTATTAATAGGAAATATAATTAAGTAGCACCTAACGTTAAAAGTATTTCACCTAAATTGCATTCAATATTATGTTTTGTCGTTTGATAAACATGACTTGTTTTTCAATATAGCGTTTTAAATAGTAGTATTTATATTTAATCAGGGTCTGTGTAGACCATATAACCTATTGTATAGCGTTTTGGAGTTAAATGTGTATATATAAATATATATATATATAGGGAGAAATATTTGTGAGCTACCAAGGACAGACAACCTTCGGACGAACTACGGCAGGGCGCCTAGCTATGACGATTTTTTTTTTCATAAATCTTTATTAAATAAATACGTATATACAAATAAGAGAAAGAAAGTGGGGTGTATTAAACCCCGCCTCCCGGCAGTTCCTTAAATAATATAAAACAGTTTTTAACAAATAAGGATTAAAGCTCTCTGCCGTTACAAAATCTTTAAAAAAGTTGTCGCTAGCAAACTATTGTGTTTATATAACAGAGATGTAATTGAAACCAAATGAACAATTCCATGGTCCCACTATGTGTGGAAACCAATGCTGAATTGACACATTGTACTTTGCGTGCGGGGCGTCGTTGTGTGCTTCGTGGGGTCACCGAATCACGAATCTAATTCCCGGACACAAGAGTACTTTTTGAAATTATATTTGAAATAAGTTGGTTAACTGGGAAGTCATGTAAATTAAAATTGATGAAAAATATTTATAAAATGATATGTATATGATGTGCGTGATAATTTGACGCCGTGACGAGGCAGTCCCCACCAACATTGCCAAATCATTATGTACAATCATATAGGTACTTATTAACTGTGTGTTCAATCCAACTTATAATAATGACTCGAATAAAGAAACTTAGTGTAGTAGCTACACCTGTCAACTGAATACGACTACAAATATGATAATATGTCGAAAGCATATCGAAATAATAATAATATAATAATAATAATAATGACTTTGTGAGTGAGATGATAAAATGGTTAAAACAAATCTAATTTAATACTTTTATTTTCAATGTGATTCAAAAGAAATATAAAAAGATCGGACAGGGAAAGTAGCATTCAAGGAGGACAGTAAACCACAAAACACAGAAACAGACACGCAAACAGACAAACACGAAGGCAAGTTTCGTTGAACAATTTCCGATTGTTCTTTCCAATTCATTGGCAGTTCAAAGTCACTTACTAAAAAGGATAGCTACAACACATGCTGATGAACTGTATCTCTACATCATAACCCACTTGTCTGGAGACACAATTAACATATAGACGCATACATACATACAATTATAGCTCATATGAGTGGGCCACATTTAAGCATTCAACCGATGAAAGATACGCAAGATCCTTGACAAGTTCCTAGGTCATGATCACTTTCATACATTCATTATTAAACTTTATAGAAAATGTACCAAAAGAGGTTAATACGCAATGCATTTTGCAACGCATTGCGTATTTAGTGGTTAACCGAGTTGCAGTTCGCCTGTATGCTTTCCTCTTTGATTGTACGATGACCTAAAGACATTGTGGAATCTTCCTATGACGCCTACCTAAATCCTGAACAAGATGGTAATATGGGATGTTTGTCTTCAATCGTGCCTTTAATGGAGTATTCTCTGGTCACTCTGGCTTCTGCCAAGTCACTGAGAATTTTCTGTGTGACTTTCTATACGTTAATATTTATATTCATATATACATGATCATATCTGTGTTATGCTGTATTGCCTTTTAATGTTGCCTAGTTTGTTACAGGATAAAGCATTCACTAGGATAAGAGTGCACCCTAGAACCTGGTTTAAGTCCACGCCCACCCTCACCCCAACGTCGGCCTTTTTGCCCTTTAAACGTTCCAATGCGGTACCCCTATTGTCAACCCTTGTATAATTGGTCACATACTTTGCTTCTATTTTTGCAAATCTTTATTGACAGTATGTATGGTTTGTGTATAACCTTCATGCATAAGAGATGCATATCGTTATTGACAGTATGTGCGGTTTGTGTATAACCTCCATGCATACGAGATGCTATGATGTTATTAATTAAGTGTTTTCATATTGGCTCAGTTATTGGTCCAAGGACTGTCATATTCGCCCAAGGCCGAAGTTCGCGGGCCAGTATGACAGTCCAAGGACCAATAACAGGGCCAGTATGAAAACACTTAATTAATGACATTTTTATTTATTAACAACTTAATATATTTCTTTATTCCTATGTTTTAAATCATTTACAGGTAAGATAAAACAAGATGTAAATATGTTCAAAATATCACCTAATAACAAGTATCTGATTCAAATAAATCTACCACTTTTACAGCTCGACGGCGCGTTGGAAAATCACACACGAACGTGATTATAGCTATATTTCAGCCAAGTCGATGAAACCGAATTTACAAATAATCAAACCTTAATTATTTTGATTGTCTACATTACATAGGCGAACATAGCTCTGCAACGTTGTGTTTCTTTTCTACAAAATGGCGTCCTTAAAGTAAACAAAGCCTTGGTCATATTGGCCGTGTTGGCTTATCCAATCAGATTGCTTGAATTTCATATTGGCCGAGTTTTCTCATATTGGCCGAGTTTCTCTCCATATTGGCCTTATTTTTACCATATGATGCGTGCAGTTTCCTGCAAACCACGACAGATATTATGTTGTAGTGACAATAGGCGAAAAAGTCGCTTAGTTAAGGAGTTAGCTGGGACCAGCTAGAAAATGGGCTTATTATATATCAAATGATAGGTGCATAAAATGGTACACTTTTTTTTAAAATGGCGCCGGAACACCACAACCCATAAATAACAAATTTCAGCAAAATATTAGCTACTGACTAAAATTATAAATTTCAGAGAAATGATAGCTCATTTTTCGTTAACAAATATATATAAACATCTTCCTATGTACGTAAAATAACTGTGTATGCTATATTTCATGTTTAACTAAAAAAAATCTTAAATATAAGGAATAATAATATACTTAAAAATATAGATTCTTCTTTTTTAAAAAAGGACAATTATATTTTGTTTAATACATGTTCACGTGAAATTAATTAATCAATTCATTTAAGTTCAATAAGAAATGTAATAAATTATGTAGGAACAGATTTACTACAAAAGAAATAATATAAAACGCATGAACTTTCTCAAATTATGACGAAACTTTTCCTAATCTGATTTTTATATTTTAATGCTTAAACATGTATGCTACTAATATATGAAAATATTTTGTTGTTGTTGTTGCTTTTAAGTTACTGTTATATTATGCATTATATTGATAATATACATGATTTTAAATATCACACACAAATTTTAAAATATGTTTGGTTATCCAAAATGATTTTAAACTGTATATAAAGGGAGATAATTAATCAATGGCGTTTTACTAATCTTATTAGTTTCTTAATGAATATATAAATTATTCACTTTTTAATTAGCTTTACTCATTTTTCTGTACAATACATACATGAACCACTCTGATTTTAATGTTGGAAAGATACTTTACTACTCCTTTTTTGCTGCGATCAAGACGGTTGTATAATTATATAAGTTTAAGAATGTACTATGCACAGCCGATCACTTGCGATGTTCACAACGCGCACGTTTTTCCCGCAATTCAAAGTACTAATTGATTTTGTATTGTTCTTGCCTCATACCTGCGTGTAAAATAGTTAAAAAGGTGTGTCCATTACCAATGATGGGTTCTCCTTCACTAGTGAGAATCCATGTCACTTTCGAAGATAAATATAGTTTTTGGAAGGTCGCTTTTCTTTGATATAGTTTTTGGAAGGTTGCTTTTTCTTCAACAGGATACAGTCTACCACCGAACTCTGGCTCAAAGACGCTAATCAATCTTCTGAACTAATCCGTTTCTGTGCTTGTTATAGCAAACAGTAAATGACAAGAATACATTTCACTCGTTATCAAGTGTGTGCTTTCAAACGAAAGATGGTGACGACAGTACCTCTATTTTAATTCCAAGAAATAAGGAACAGAAAAGTAAAATTTCTCATGAAAATAAGCTATACATGTATTAATAACTACAATTACCTTTTAAAAGTCTACTACAAGACCAGTCCCACCAAGATACGTTTCGCTTTAGTAATTAATTTTGGAATTAATATCAAATACTTCACATGAGATTTCCTGAGATCTATGCCTTGCCGAAACATGTCAAACACTGCAGTTATTGATATGACATCTGATCAAAATATATATGGTTGGCCTTTTCCAGTTCATGAGCCTAATAAAATTGCAGTGTATGCTCCCACCATATATCTATACAAGTCCAACCGATATGTCCACCATCTACACGTCTATCTCTATCAAGTATTGTCAGGCAAAGACAAACATATTCAGACGATGGACCAGCAATTGTTGCAGTTGCACAGCAAGTGAACTCAGGTCCACAGAACTCCATTCACACTGTTCGACTAGCAGATAGAAAGGGTATACGGTGACGCTAGACTAATAGATTTGCTTACATACTCTAATGTATATGCTTCTTCTACAGTTGAGAGTATGTTGACTGGAAAGAGTACCACAGAAGTTTTCTTGGACTAACACCAACATATGAAGCGCTAATGACGGTGCTTCTTGTGTCGTTCTTTTTTTTGTTTTTGCTTTTTGACACGTTTTGACAGATTAGAGAAACACTTTATAATGGTTCCGATAAAGCATCCATGGATTCAGCAGATGACGCCACGCAATTGAAATTACCATATCAGGAAATATCGCCCAGGAAATCTCAGAACTTGGTGCTTACGGTTTTTCAAAGTCGGCAACATTCAAGTTCTGATTTATGTTTCTGGAAACAGTTGATGTTAACCAGCATTAGGGCGGAACGATCGGGTGATTGGATATTACATCTCGCGACGCAGGCAAGTATGCTGCCTTATTTCGTCAGCATAAAACATTCTAACTACGCAAGATAGTTACCTGAATACCTTTTGGAAAGAAGACATGTGAAATATTGTTTTTTACAAGGCCATTTTTCCTTTCGACACTGCGAAAATGGAACATTTATCGGTATCTGGAGCAACAAACCACTATTTGTGACTCTAAACGAGCATTTTTTCCTGCAGTTTTTGACTAACCGGTTGCGACTCTGTTTGATCATTTTATGTAATTGGAAATAAAACAATTATCAATGTGATCTAGCTTCAAAAATAGAGTAGCAATTAAATATGACTCAGGCTATGACAGGGCTTTTGAAACAGATCTTTTGCAGCCATTTTCGTAAGACCCAAAGGTAAGGGACATTGTGCAGTGTTTCACCATAGTTTCGATAAACTATGAATGAAGTTGTCGGATTAAAATTTATCTGTTTAGCAAAGCTTCCACCATGATGTGAAGGCAGTTTTAAGCTCCCTGTAAGACATGCATCGACTCAAGCAACACTAAGGATGAATGCCGATAATTCAAAACAAGAGCCCGAGTTCCTTGTTAGACATGGATGGGCAATGAGTGATAACGGATTGAAACAGACGTATTTCTTGGGAGAAATGGCATCAGATCTTCTCGTAACACATCATGCATTTGCAGCTGTAAACGGTCTTGTTCCACAGCATCATACGTTTGCATAAGAAACAACATGTCATTCACGATATATTTTTTTGAAGCAGTCCGTCCGTCACTCTGAGAGCCCTTCCGTCACGACCTTGTGGACGGAACTAATCCTGAACGGTTCGAGATATTAAAAATCCGTCTTTACAGAAAATTTGATTAGGTCAAAAGGTTTGCATTTAAGATGTCTGCTACTTTTATCTCTTGTTTATGATTCTTGCTTTTAAGAGATCCCCTGTTCAGTATTTATTGATATTCACACTAGCATTTATTTAGTACTGTGTGGCGGCCGTAAAAATACTACAAATTAGTAGTGTTATTACTTACTGATCCTTTGGGATCATCAAGCCCAATCTTTGTGGCTTTAAAGAAGAATATCGCTTAAACCCCTATTATTAGGCGTGAGAGGTGTTGCACTTTACATTACCTCTCATGAACAGAATCAATAAAACCGAGTCTGCTACTTGTATCTCTTGTTTGTGTTTGTTGCTTCCATCAGTAGTTATTGACCTTGACCGTCTAAGTTCACAACTCATTTTTTTCTTCAAAGAAATACTTTTGGAAGGAACTCCTTCCAGACCATTCGAGGTAAAAAGCTGAAACGTTATGGGAAGATTGTTGAAGATGAGGTTGTCACTAAAGGTCTGAAATTAGATTTTCATCATCAAGGTCAAGGTCAGGACTTATTGTTTTGCCTGAAAATGGCTTGTGCACGGAAATCCTTCTAGACCGTTCCAGGTAATAAGCTGAAACTGAGTATGAAGCGTGTTGAGGATGAGAGGATGTCAATACAGTTCTGAAATTTGACCTTCACCATCAAGGTCAAGGTCTGGACATGAGGTATCATTGAGATATCGAAAATACGGATGTTGTGTGATGGCATCCATCGACTGGCTCTAGTTGAGCGTTGTAAGTGTAAATCAGGCGAACACTTTTGTAACAAAGCTAACCCAAGCCCAGTACAATGATGCTATCGTAGTAGGAAAATATCAAGGAGAACTTAACATTGTCATATGCATAGTGAAGTGGAAATGTAACTTAAGAACAAAACATAACACTTTAGCAATGCAAAAGATTAAAATCAAAATGGAAGATGTAATATGTATTCCTGTATACTGTAAAAAGTTGCCATTGGTGGAAACATATGGACAAAGATATAGTTCACACATCATAAGTATAAAAAGTGAACTTAACCTCAAAAGAAGGTATAAAAGTCGGACAGGAAATTCACAAATTTGAAACAAACAACAATTACAAGGATATATAGAAAAAAAGTATGTGACACTATACATATAAAAGGGTTAACACCTTGGTATCGTATTGGAGCAGTTTAGGAAATGTATATTACGATTACTATCGAATATATTCCAATGGTTCTTTAAAGTGCTCGAAAGATAGACTCCGATACAAGGACAGACCGGTTAACACTCCCGTCCGACGGACGAGGCTAGAGTCTTGCCTAAGGACACCGAAGTATCGCCTGGCACCAGTGAGTCTCAGACCCGTGATATCCGGATTCAGAGTTGAAAGTGTTTATCCACTTGGTCACAACATTCGACAATACAGTGTTAAGTAGATGTTAACGAAAGGAATGGATAACATATGCACAAGCCATGGATATACGTGGAACTTCATTTAACAAAAAGACAAATAGCAATGGTTGTCTTCTTGACAACCAAGTTGGATATAATGGAGATATAGATTACAGATGAGATAATAATTAAAAGTGCTTTTTATTTGGAATTAATAGAAGATAAGTGAGTATAAGGCAAATTAATACACATCAACAATTATCACACGTGTTGGTATATAAACGGTATATGCATAAAAAAGAAATAAATACAGAGTGTATCAAATATGGATTATACTATGTGTATGATACACAGATATATTTTAAGTGAAGCCTTAAACATGCTAATACAATCGAATTGTAACTAATACTATATAGGTATGTATCTCGTTGCTTTAAAATAAAAATGTGTTAAATAAATACTTTTTTTTTAAAGTGTTTGATTTTACTTACAATACGTATTCAAAATCATACAAATATTTGTGTGTGAGTTAAAATATTAAATAGTTCAATACACTGATATCCATCTTAAAGTTTAATGTAGGCAATTCATAACGCATATAATAAAACATAGTTAAATTTAAACGTGTTAAACGCAAACAACAAATATTAAATTAAGAAACATAATAAATCTTCATAAAACTGATTTCCAGGTGTGTTTTGGTTTCACCATAGCTCGTTTTAGAAACGTTTTCTTTAAATTAATGTATTTTAAAACACATGTTAGATGCAGATTGTAATCAGTAAGGCTTAATACTTCATTTGCTATCAATCCACCAGTGGTTTACGATAAAAGCGAAGCTGCATATGTTTGATAATTTTTTAATTTTATTATCTCCCTTTATGCATCCGTTTATCGCGTCTGTTTCCAAAAATAAGTGACATATATGGAAAACAAATTCTACTGAAAGTTGAACACAAAATATCTAACTCATTTTTTTTGCAAAAGATTGCTTTAGAGTGTGTTCATTCATCTCTTTTGTGATTTATGTTTAAAACAATATTTTTTTGTTTTATGAGGGTCATGTATTTTAACAGTTGACTGCCAAAAATCGTACCACTTTGCGCAAGTAATTTCAACTGATCCTTGTTGGAGAGGGTTTATACTTTCCAATGATATCATAGTTATCCATTTTCTAGGTGGTCCCAACAATTTTTAAAAAAAAAAGTCAATTGTCACTACAACATTAAGTAGTTAATTAATAAATACCTTTATTGACAGTATGTATGGTTTGTGTATAACCTCCATGCATAAGAGATGCATATCTTTATTGACAGTAGGTATGGTTTGTGTATAACCTCTATGCATACGAGATGCATACCTTTATTGACGGTATGTATGGTTTGTGTATAACCTCCATGCATAAGAGATGCACATCTTAATTGACAGTATGTATGGTTTGTGTATAACCTCCATGCATAAGAGATGCACATCTTTATTGACGGTATGTATGGTTTGTGTATAACCTCCATGCATAAGCGATGCAAATCTTTATTGACAGTATGAATGGTTTGTGTATAACCTCCGTTCTTTATTGACAGTATGTATGGTTTGTGTATAACCTCCATGCATAAGAGATGCATACATTTATTGACAGTATGTATGGTTTGTGTATAACATCCATGCATAAGAGATGCATACCTTTATTGACAGTATGTATGGTTTGCGTATAACCTCCATGCATACGAGATGCATATCTTTATTGACAGTATATATGGTTTGTGTATAACCTCCACGCATAAGAGATGCATACCTTTATTGACAGTATGTATGGTTTGTGTATAACATCCATGCATACGAGATGCATACTTTACTGACAGTGTGTATGGTTTTTGTGTAACCTCCATGCATACGAGATGCATACTTTTAATGACAGTTTGTATGGTTTGTGTATAACCTCCATGCATACGGGATGCATACCTTTATTGACAGTATGTATGGTTTGTGTATAACCTCCATACACAAGAGATGCTTACCTTTATTGACAGTATGTATGGTTTGCGTATAACCTCCTTGCATAAGAGATGCATACCTTTATTGACAGTATGCATGGTTTGTGTATAACCTCCATGCATAAGAGATGCATATCTCTATTGACAGTATGTATGGTTTGCGTATAAAATCCATGCATAAGAGATGCATACCTTTATTGACAGTATGTATGGTTTGTGTACAACCTCCATGCATACGAGATGCATACCTTTATTGACAGTATGTATGGTTTGTGTAACCTCCATGCATAAGAGATGCATATCTTTATTGGCAGTATGTTTGGTTTGCGTATAACCTCCATGCATAAGAGATGGATACCTTTATTGACACATGGACACACATAAGCACACATGAAGTTGAACATGCACGCCAGCACGCACCAACGCACGCACGTACGTACGCACGCGCGCACGCACGCACACGCAGACACACACACACACACAAGTAGCTTTTGTTATGATTTAAGTCCTACATGTCAACGCGTGAATCTGGTTCACCATTAAATTATATCTGTTCAAACATTTCCTTTCTAGTTTCCGTATCGGTTAAGATGGAGAAAGGTGATAAACTTAATAATGGTTATAAACGCTTATCAATTTCATGCATGCTGTTATTCGACATCGTGTTCTATCAATAGAGAGTCTAACATGAGTGCCTGTTTAATATTGAATTGTATGATGACGGCATATGTCGATTCGATTGATCCGGTCTTCTCCATACGACACCGAACAACGTGACTACCTCGAAGATTTCTGTAATCCCATATTTTAAACCGTAACGGAAAAATATGAGGCAATTCCGATGTTCAACCTGCTAAATGGAATAGACCGAACGATGACTCGTATTCTATAAATTGTGGTTCTGAGTTAATCCGAGCTATTAAAGCTACACAATGCAAATATAATAATGTTAAGCACACCAATTTATATGGCATGTATAGCTTTAAGCAGTGATGCCCTGGTGTTGAAGATCTTGATGATCACGTGACGATAACATTTTAACACGTCGATGATGGGTCACACATTTTGTATAAAACCGCGTACAATTTGTGACCCATCATTGCCGTGTTATACTTCGATAACATCGCAAAAAATGAAAAACAATCCTTAAATAAAACAAACAAACATACATAACATTTCAATAACAATGCAACACATATAAGCAATTTCGAAGAATCCGCTTCAAACTGCAACATACAAATATGAATGTATTTAATTCTAAAATATATAGTATGTATTGTACTTCAATAATTCCTATATTTTAACACGTGCACCAGACTCAGACAGGTGCACTGCAACAAACAAATATGGATGTATTTGAATTCTAAAATATATTATATGTATTGTTACTTCAATAATTCCTATATGTTGACACGTTATCAATTTCATGCATGCTGTTATTCGACATCGTGTTCTATCAATAGAGAGTCGAACATGAGTGCCTGTTTAATATTGAATTGTATGATGACGTCATATGTCGATTCGGTTGATCCGGTCTTCTCCATACGACACCGAACAACGTGACTACCTCGAAGATTTCTGTAATCCCATCTTTTAAACCGTAACGAAAATATACGAGGCAATTCCGATGTTCAACCTGCTGAATGGAAAAGACCGAACGATGACTCGTATTCTATAAATTGTGGTTCTGAGTTAATCCGAGCTATTAAAGCTACACAATGCATATATAATAATGTTAAGCACACCAATGTATATGGCATGTATAGCTTTAGGCAGTGATGCGCGGGTGTTGAAGATGTTGATGATCACGTGATGATAACATTTTGGATGTCCTTTGTAAATGTCAGTGTAACTAAACCTTAATAATAAATGTCTATGATTAACACGTAATGTTAAGATAAATACAAAAGTAAGATGTTAATTAGGGCGTAATGATCCTAAATTTGATAATAAGGTGATACTCGTGCGAAAGTAATAATCAACACTCGATCTTAATGTATTAAAATCGCGAATGGTTAGAAGCCATAATTTGCATGTATGCAACATATGGCACACGTTTACTGTGATTATTGAGATACGTTTCGTTTATGTTTGGTTTAATGTGAATATATCAAATAAATTAATACGTTTGTTTTTTCATTTGAATACATTTATTTTCATTTTACATTTGCCTTTGACAAATTATAATTTCATTTTATTTATAAAACAAACAAACATACATAATATTTCAATAACAATGCAGCACATATTTATAAGCAATTTCAAAGAATTCGCTTCAAACTGCAACAAACTAATATGGATGTATTTGAATTCTAAAATATATAGTATGTATTGTTACTTCAAGAATTCCTATATTTTGACAGGTGCACCAGACTCAGACAGGTGCACTGCAACAAACAAATATGGATGTATTTAAATTCTAAAATATATAGTATGTATTGTTACTTCAATAATTCCTATATGTTGACACGTGCACCAGCCTCAGACAGGTGCACTGCAACAAACAAATATGGATGTATTTGAATTCTAAAATATATAGTATGTATTGTTACTTCAATAATTCCTATATGTTGACTCGTGCACCAGCCTCAGACAGGTGCACGTAACTTCTCATGGAACTCAGTGCACCCTCAAAACTGGTTTAAATAACCTAGCGGACTTTTTGCCACTGACCGTTTCAATGCGATACTCCTGTTTCTAACCCTTTTATGTTTGTGGTTTCAAATAGTTTGCTTCAATTTTTGCAGATCTGTATTGACAGTTTGTATGGTCTGGGTAGATATAACCTCCCTGCATAACAGATACAGATCTTTATTTACACATGGATACATATAAGCACACACGAAGTTGAACATTCGTGCACGCACGAAGCCGTACTATAGACGTACGTCCTACAAGTATACGTGTATATCTGGTTCACCAGTGAATTATAATATTGTTTAAATATTTCCTTTCTAGTTTCCGTATCAGCTAAGATGGAGGAAAGTGATAAACTTAGGAATTGTTATAAATGCTTATCAAATCACGCATGATGTCAATCAACATCGTATTCTATAAACGGAGGACCTAACATGAGTGCCTGGTCAATATTGAATTGTATAATGACGTCTAATGTCGATTCCGACTTCTCCGTACAACACCGAACAACGTCCTCGAAGATTCCCGTAATCGTAATCCCGTCTTTTTAACGGTAACGGAAATAGATGAGACAAATCCGATGCACAACGAGCTAAATGGAAAAGACCGAACGATGATTTGTATTCTATAAATTATGGTTCTGGGTGTAATCCGAGCAGTTAAAGATACACAATCCATATTTAATAAAGTCAAGCACACCGATGTATATGGTGTGTATAGCTTTAAGCAATGATGCGCGTGTGTTGAAGACTGTGATGATCACGTGACGATAACGTCGTGGGGATGTCCTCTATAAAGGTCAGTTAGCCTTAATAAATAAAGGTCTATGATTAACACTTAATGTTAAGATAACCCAACGTTAAGATGTTAAGACTGGTGCATAATGAACCTAAATTTGATAATAAGGTGACACTCGTGCGAAAGTTATAATCAACACTGGATCTTAATGTATTAACATCGCCAGTGTGTAGGAGCCATACATTGCATGTGTGCAACAAACGGCACACGTTTACTGTGATTATTGATATATGTATTGTTTATGTTTAATGTGAATAGATAAAATAAATGAATACGTTTTTTTTATTTGCATACATTTATTGACATTGTACATATGCCTTTGACAAATTATAATTTCATTTTTTTTATATAAAACATACGTACATAACATTTCAATAACAATTTAGCACATATAAGCAATTTCAAAGAATCCGCTTCAAACTGCAACAAACAACTATGCATTTATTTGAATTCTAAAATATATCGTATGTATTGTTACTTCAATCATTCCTATATGTTGACACGTGCACCAGCCTCAGACAGGTGTACGTCACTTCCCATGGAACTCAGACCTTCATCACTAGTCTCGTCGTCAGAACGTTTCATTAACGTATTCATGAAACTTTCTAAGGCTTCGTCGAATGATGGAATAGTACATACGCCATCGTTACGGAAAATGTTTCTAATCCTATCCAGGTTAACAACCGTCTCATCTGCATCGACATCGTAGATATTTCTTTCCAACTCACAAATGCTGCTACACTCATTGTCCTCGCTGATAACGTTTTCGTCATCATCGCAATCGCTGACAAAGGCTTCATCGTCCTCGTCGATTAGACAATCATTAAATAGATCCCTTCCTTTCAGAATAACTGTATCATCTAGAACAGAACTTACAGAGTCCTCAATACTCGCAATGCTGTCAACAAACGCATCATCGTGCGATTTAAAATCATCGTCAAGTTCATTTACGAATGCGTTGTTCAAGATACTTCTGTGAAAACTTTGCGACGTTGGAAGACGGCTGCGTCCACCTTCTTTTGTAAATAGTAAAAAGCATCCATCAGAGACGTGTGAGTAGTTTAGACTATCATTGATATAACGGTGCATCAGTTCTAATTTTCCCGAAACCTGTGCGTTTGAATTGTTCATGGTCCTGTCTGTAGTATCGGATGTAATGTTTTGTTCCTTCATGCTGATCTGTAGACCATTGTTAATTGTGTTCAAGTTGTTCTCGATAAAAGCATGTTTCTTGTCTGAGCGACGCTTTGAAATTTTCATAATCATTGACCTTAAACCCTGCAGCTTCTGTTTGGCACGTGGTATAGCGGCCATCTTTGATGAGTCAGTTGGTTTAAGAACAATAACATACTTGTTTTCGTCCGCTCCCAAAGATCGTAATACTTTCAGGATTTTATTTTTCCCAGACAACACTTTCTCCACACCGTTGGTGCAAAATACAAACAATGCAAAGCGAAAGGTATCGTCATTAAGTGCAGACATTTGAAGCGCCATTTTGATTACGTCATCACAAGTTGTGTACCTCGTGACATCCTGGATGATTACAGCCTCGTTATTCACAATAACACTAACGCTCCGTCTTTGCTTCGGAGTATCAATCTGCAAAAGAAATCAGTAAATAATGATATATATAATTTAATAATGCACTGAGAAATGAATTGGTAACACAAAAATAAGTGATGGTGGTAAGCTATTACATGTACATTTGTTTTTATTTGCTAAACTTAATAATAAATGAAATAATTACATAAACATTGGTTCATCGTTATCTTATTCAATTACTTCAACCAACACGATAATCACAAGTGTAAGGCATTCAAACTAAAATTACAACACCTTAAACAGCGAAGACAGACAATATGAACAATAAACAATTGTAGAATATCATAATACTGAAATGTATAAACACATGCATCTCCTAACGTGTGTTCGCTATGAGCAAGATGGGTGTATGGAATAACTTCGGCGAAAAATTAAAAATCAACCCCACATCAAATTGCCTTTAATTATTCTTGAATATAATATCACTTGCATGCATTTAAACAAAGTTCATTCCAATATTTATCACTTGTGTGAATTTAACTATAGACTCAATTGAAGTTAACGGCACTTACCATTTTGCTGGTTGATACAATTCTCTTTTCAAAATAGATGGTGAGTAATGCAACGTCGGTAGTGTAAGAAGAACTAATGTTGATGATCAGATCATGAAGAATATGAGGAGTCAATGCTCTGGTCAGTGATTTACCAACTTTTATATTGGTGATTTGAATTAATCGCGTGGCACGTGGTTTAATAATTACATAATTACTTCCGCTCCGACGGAAGCGTGCGGTCGTTATATTAGTTGGCACACGACACTAATTATCGTTAATTATACCTGATAAATACTTACAGCGATGATAAGTATCGAAGCCTGCCTTGGTTATCGACGCTTTCTATATTAATAATCACTATAAATGATATCATTAAAATGTAACTACAGATAAGAGCTGCACTGGTAGGATATTATCATGATGAAGGAAATCTTTTGCAGTTCATTAATATATTAGGATTTAAACAATATACCTGATAAGTTAACGAAATCGTACACAATCACGGTCTATCTTGAATGTGTACAAGTTCCCATGTTTGTTACATTTATAAAGACAATTGTCCTGTTAGAAAAATGCGACATCATAGTTGTAAATTATCATTTATGGGATAGGGCCTATTTATAAATAGAATTTAAGCAAAGAAAATAATTTCAAATAAACGCAACCTACTTTACTGGCCATATAATGCATTATTACACATTAGTAAACTTATTTTTCAAGCAGTTGCTATGACTTTTTTCCTATAAATCAGTTAAGTAACAAATTATTTATAAATATTCCATATATGGTAAAATAATTTAGAGCTGTAGTGTCATAGTTCTCAAAATGGCGACTTGTGTATCCGTTTCAAAAGAACTTTCAAATGATCATATCCCCTTTGTATATCATCCGATTTTGATAATTCTTCGACTTGTTTACAAGATTTTCAGAACTCTCAATAATGACGATTGTTTGGATGTATGCCTACATTCCTTTTAAAACAAATGTTTTATTTCATACCAAGCTCTTGTGGTTGATTTAATTCTTATGGAGTCAGATTGCCCCAGTCAAAAACACAATGTGAATCTACATGTGTATTTAAATGGCTGTGTAATTAGTTTCCTCCATTCAAATACGCTAGCTAGTCAATCAATCAAGTGATATGAGGAGATATAAACCAACAGTAATGTCAAACGTTTTATAGTGTATATTAGTGGCCCACTTTTAAAGAACTGGGAGAAGTTTTACATGTATATCTCGTTTTGCTGAAATACGCGAAGTAGCAAGAACAGTGATTGTCTTCTTCTTTGCAGAGGGGAACAATCAGGTCAAATTCAGAAGGTTTTACATTTGGTTATCGTCACGTTCCCTGCATGACTTCAAGGTGTCATTTGAGTGGTGGCAAGAAACAAAGCAATCGTGACTCAAGCGTAAATGGATTGTCCAAGCAAAGTATACTTTGCAACTCTGAAGTTCTGCATGTGAGAAAGTCCATTTTGTAAAGTTTCTTATGGGTCTAGATTCAGTGTGTTCATTCCTGCTAGGCGCTTTATGACCATTTTGTATAAGTGCACCGTAAAACCCAATTCAACTATATCATTTAGATTTGTACGAGCTTCTTTTTCCTAAGATGTAAACGAGCTTCTATATTCTTAGAATTTCACAAGCTCCTATTTGCTTAGAGTTTTACAATCTTTTATATCCTTATTATTTTACGAGCTTCTATTTTCTTAGATGTTTACAAGCTTCTATTTTCTAAGGTGTTTACCAGCTTCGTTTTCCTTAGATGTTATCGATTTATATTCAACCGCCCGTCCACTCTCCCGCAAAGACGCCCGCCCGGTTTACGACAAACTATAAGCTGTTTTTGTTTTTGTTTGTTTTTATTTAAAACAAATAATTCAAAAACCCGGTTAATGACTGAAAGCATTCGATGAATTGATAGTCACGATAGTCACTATAGTAACGATAGTAACGATGTATACAACACAATTAGCGTGAGTTGTCCAGATCAAACAATTTAATTTAAATCGGACGGTTCATGGGGCGTAGATAGTGCGTATGCACTTGAATATGTTTGTAGGAGAAAAACATTATTGTTGTTTTATCTTTGTTGGACAGACATCTGTTATTTTTGTCTCTTTAAAACGAAACAAAGTATTAATGTTACATCTACCAAATAATAGATTTTAAACTGATATTTATGCAGGTGTATTTAAATCACTAGCATGTTTTGTTATTACAACCAATGGTAATACAAGTAATAGATATAGTTGGGTTCAGCGAGTTGAAATATTTAAACAATGAGATGGGTAACTGAAGTTGACAAGGCTAACGCTAAAGGTAACAACTATTTTCAACATGTACAGTTTCAATGAAAATTGAGTAAACGGGTTATTTTAAGGTACTGTGGCATCTGTGGCATAAGCGCTGTTAATTTTAGCGGTACAGGTAATTGTTACCTTTAGCGGCGGTTGTTACCTTTAGCGGAAGTGTTACCTTTTGCGGCGGTTGTTACCTTTAGCGGAAGTGTTATCTTTAGCGGCGGTTGTAACCTTTAGCGGAAGTGTTGCCTTTAGCGTTGTTACAATGGGCATAGCCCATCGAGGTGTTTTAAATAACGAGCTAAGACAGACTTTATTTGTTGTAGCATGGTGTACTTAGTACTTAGATAATTCAATCAGGGTGACCTTACTCTAAATTCCTATATCTGGTTGAGTACGGTATAGCCACGTCCCTTTAGTTACCCTAAATTAAACGATTTTAATGTTTTGCATTATAAATCAAAGGAAATGTTAGCGAACATGCTACAAGTACAATATTATCTCGTGTCCTGTACGTTTATTACCAATGTTTATGGGATAGAGTATCTATATAATAATCAAAAAACTACTTATTGTTCTACAGCATGATTAAATAGAAGATAGTTACATGCCTAAAAACAGTCAGATGTACTTTATGATACTCAGTCTAACAGTACTACATTTCGGTTATTCATTTGTCTAACCTTTTAGAAACCCGACATGAACCCAAATAATCTGTTCGAAATTACACTAGTTACATCTTTTCGGAAAGTTATAATTCATGGGGTATGTATTCCATTAACGCAGGTGTAACATATATACGCGGTATATCATTTCGGAAAGTTATATTATATGCTGTATGTATTCCGTTAACGCATGAAACATATATACACACGGTACATCATTTAAAAAAGTTCTAATCCATATACTCTATTAAAGCATGTAACACGTATACACAGTACATCATTTAAGAAAACTATAATCCCCGTATACTTATTCCAACATGAATACACAATGACTGTAACGTTAAACATCTATATCCGATTGACATCTACACACAAATTTACTTCCTGCTAGGCTATAGATCCTTTTCTATATTCATACATATTTATACGTATTGTTGCCGTTTAACATATTTTAAAAAAGCACAGATATTCTGTGTGTGTGTGTGTGTGTGTATTTCTAAGGATTATAGTCCCTCCACCTACGACAGGCGTCCTACCTGACGATTATAGGCACAATGTCTGGACCTTTATTTGTGTGTTGTTGTGTGATGTGATGATATGTCTACTTGAAGCAGCGAACTTAATGGTTTCTTTATAGTGCTGCCACACTGGAATACCATAATTTAGTAGCATCTAACGTTAAAAATGTTTCACCTAATTTGCATGTGTATATATATATATATACATGAGTGATAAACAAGAATGATCAAGGATTACATGTCCGCTTAGATAACTTGATTGATATGGTGTTTTTTTAATAATAAACCTATATATCAATTCAAACACTATATTTATAAGAAACAAAAAGAATACACACAAACGTCACATATACACAAAGCATTAAGCATTGAAACATAGCACCATCAATGCAAACAACGGTATCCTAATGTTAACTACATTTGTTGTTTTAGATAACATGATACCATGGCAAACAAAAAACTGTATCCTAATATGTATTACAATTGTTTTTAGATGGAGTTTTAGCATCACATAAAAACAACGGTATCCTAGTTTTAACTACACATATACCATACACAAACTAGAAATCCACTCAGGTCACCAGCCGGGACCGTTGTTGATGCCTTGACGCCCGGAACACTCTCCAAACGGCGGATCGGATGCGATGTTTAGTAGATATTCACCAGTAAATGCAGTAAATGACTTCCACTATTCTTAGTCTCTTTTGCATCAGCGCCATTTGGACGTTTTTTCAGCCGCCCAATTAACTGAACCTTTGGGCCGCAGCTCGTTTCTAGTTACCAAAGACGCCATAGCCAATTGTTTGATTGTGCAGTAATTTTTCTACACAAAACGCTTAACAGAAAAACGCTAGGCATGAAGTCACGTTATTTTCATAAGTAGTTTTAAAAACATGTCGAAAAGTATATTGTATCATTCAGAGAACTTAGTCATTCATGTACCAGCTTGGAACGGTCGGTGGCAAAATGACTACTTGGGTTTAAACCAGGTTCTACAAAGACCACGCAGCTATGTACGCATGACTTTCTGTATTACTTCTGTGGCTTCTGTTGTCTGGCATTGCATTATGTAAGCAAAACCTACAACATTACAAGATGCTTCGGCTTGGATGACCACACAACAAGATCTACTCTGAGGTTGATTTATTTAAGGTCAGTGAACATAGCTGTGTGTCTAAGTATGGCTACATTTGCCAACAACCTGCTCTGCGTAGGATTTTCTGACTGTGTTATTAGCTATACATTCTGCGTTTCCTTCACTAATGCTAAAAAGTTTTGGCTAAATATACAACTAGAAAATGTCACCGATGAAAGATATGCAAGATCCTTGACAAGTTCCTTGGTCATGATCACTTTCATACATTCATTATTAAAGTTAATAGAAAATGTACCAAAAGAGGTTAAGATCCTATCATATTGCAATGCATTGCTTATTTAGTGGTTAACCAAGTCGCAGTTCGCCTGTATGCTTTCCTCTTTGATTGTACGATGACCTGAGACATTGTGGATTCTTCCTATGACGCCTACCTAAATCCTGAACGAGATGGTAATATGGGATGTTTGTCTTCAATCGTGCCTTTAATGGAGTATTCCCTGGTCACTCTGGCTTCTGCCAAGTCACTGAGAATTTTCTGTGTGGCTTTCTATACGTTAATATCTTATATTCATATATACATGATCATATCTGAGTTATGCTTGTATTGCCTTTTAATGTTGCCTAGTTTGTTACAGGATATAGCTCTCACTAGGATAAGAGTGCACCCTAGAACCTGGTTTAAGCCCCACCCCACCCCACCTCACTCCAACCTCGGCCTTTTTGCCCTTTAAACGTTCCAATGCGGTACCCCTATTGCCAACCCTTGTATATGTGGTCACATACTTTGCTTCTATTTTTGCATATATTTATTGACAGTATATATGGTTTGTGTATAACCTCCATGCATACGAGATGCATATCTGTATTGACAGTATATATGGTTTGTGTATAACCTCCATGCATACGAGATGCATATCTTTATTGACAGTATGTATGGTTTGTGTATAACCTCCAGGCATAAGAGATGCATGAGAGATGCATACCTTTATTGACAGTATGTAAGGTCTGTGTATAACCCCCATGCATAAGAGATGCATAAGAGATGCATACCTTTATTAACAGTATGTATAGTTTGTGTATAATCTCCATGCATAAGAGATGCATAAATGTATTGACAGTATGTATGGTTTGTGTATAACCTCCATGCATACGAGATGCATATCTTTATTGACAGTATGTATGGTTTGTGTATAACATCCATGCATAAGTGATGCACATCTTTATTGACAGTATGTTTGGTTTGTATATACCTTCATGCATAAGAGATGCACATCTTTATTGACTGTATGTTTGGTTTTTGTATAAACTCCATGCATAAGAGATGCACATCTTAATTGACAGTATGTATGGTTTGTGTATAACCTCCATGCATAAGAGATGCACATCTTTATTGACGGTATGTATGGTTTGTGTATAACCTCCATGCATAAGCGATGCAAATCTTTATTGACAGTATGTATGGTTTGTGTATAACCTCCATGCATAAGCGATGCAAATCTTTATTGACAGTATGTATGGTTTGTGTATAACCTCCATGCATAAGAGATGCACATCTTTATTGAGAGTATGTATGGTTTGTGTATAACCTCCATGCATAAGAGTTGCAAATCTTTATTGACAGTATGTATGGTTTGTGTATAACCTCCATGCATTAGAGATGCACATCTTTATTGACAGTATGTATTGTTTGTGTATAACCTCCAAGAATAAGAGATGCACATCTTTATTGACGGTATGTATGGTTTATGTATAACCTCCATGCATAAGCGATGCAAATCTTTATTGACAGTATGTATGGTTTTTGTATAACATCCATGCATAAGAGATGCACATCTTTATTGAGAGTATGTATAGTTTGTCTATAACCTCCATGCATAAGAGATGCATATCGTTATTGACAGTATGTATGGTTTCTGTACAACCTCCGTGCATAAGAGATGCATATCTTTATTGACAGTATGTACGGTTTGTGTATAACCTCCATGCATAAGAGACGCATTTCTTTATTGACACATGGACACAAATAAGCACACACGAAGTTGAACATGCGCGATCACGCACGAACGCAAGCACGCACGCACGCACACACGCATGTAGCTTTGTTATGATTTAAGTCCTACATGTGAACGTGTGAATCTGGTCCACCATTTAATTATATCTGTTCAAACATTTCCTTTCTAGTTTCCGTATCGGTTATGATGGAAGAAGGTGATAAACTTAAGAATAGTTATAAACGCTTATCAGTTTCATGCATGCTGTTAATCTACATCGTGTTCTGTCGATAGAGATTCTAACATGAGTGCCTGTTTAATATTGAATTGTATGATGACGTCATATGTTGATTCGGTCGATTCGGTCTTCTCTGTACGACACCGAACAAAGTAATTACCTCGAATCGTCTTTTAAACGGTAACGGAAATTTACGAGGCAATACCGATGTACAACCAGCTGTACGGAAAAAACCGAACGATGACTCGTATTCTATAAATTGTGGTTTTCAGCGTAATCCGAGCAGTTAAAGCTACACAATCCATATCTAATAATGTCAAGCACACCAATGTATATGGCATATATAGCTTTAAGCAGTGATGCGCGGGTGTTGTAGACTGTTATGATAACGCGACGATAACATTGTAGGGATGTCCTTTATAAAGGTCAGTGTAGGCTTAATAATAAAGTTCTATGATTAACACTTAATGTTAAGATAAAAGCAACGTTAAGATGTTAATTAGCGCGTAATGATCTTAAATTTGATAATAAGGTGACGCAAGTGCGAGAATTATAAGCAACACTCGATCTTAATGAATTAACATCGCCAGTGGGTAGAAGCCATTATTTGCATGGATGCAACATATGGCACACGTTTATTGTGATTATTGAGATATGTTTTGTTTATGTTTTATTTAATGTGAATATATCAAATAAATTAATACGTTTGTTTTTTTCATTTGCATACATTTATTTGCATTTTACATTTGCCTTTGACTAATTATAATTACATTTTTTTTTATAAAACAAACAAACATACATAACATTTGAATAATATTGCAGCACATATAAGCAATTTCAAAGAATCTGCTTCAAACTGCAACAAACAAATATGCATTTATTTGAATTCTAAAATAAATCGTATGTATTGTTACTTCAATAATTCCTATATGTTGACACGTGCACCAGCCTCAGACAGGTGCACGTAACTTCCCATGGAACTCAGACCTTCATCACTTGTCTCGTCGTTAGAACGTTTCAATAACGTATTCATGAAACTTTCTAAGGCTTCGTCGAATGATGGAATAGTAAATACGCCATCGTTACCGAAAATGTTTCTAATCGTATCCAGGTTAACAACCGTCTCATCCGCATCGACATCGTAGATATTTCTTTCCAACTCACAAATGCTGCTACCTTCATTGTCCTCGTAGTGCACCCTCAAAACGTTTAAATAACCTAGCGGCCTTTTGCCACTGACCGTTTCAATGCGGAACTCCTGTTTCCAACCCTTTTATGTTCCTCCTGTTTCCAACCCTTTTATGTTCCTCCTGTTTCCAACCCTTTTATGTTCCTCCTGTTTCCAACCCTTTTATGTTCCTCCTGTTTCCAACCCTTTTATGTTCCTCCTGTTTCCAACCCTTTTATGTTACTCCTGTTTCCAACCCTTTTATGTTCCTCCTGTTTCCAACCCTTTTATGTTCCTCCTGTTTCCAACCCTTTTATATTTGTGGTTTCAAATACTTTGCTTCAATGTTTGCATATCTTTATTGACAGTTTGTATGGTCTGGGTAGATATAACCTCCCTGCATAAGAGATGCAGATCTTTATTTACACATGGATAGACATCAGCACACACGAAGTTGAACATGCGTGCACGCACGAAGCGGTACTAAAAACGTACGTCCTACATGTGTACGTATGTATCTGGTTCACCATTGACTTATAATATTATTTAAACATTTCCTTTCTAGTTTCCGTATCAGTTAAGATGGAGGAAGGTGGAGGAAGATGGAGGAAGGTGGAGGAAGATGGAGGAAGGTGGAGGAAGATGGAGGAAGGTGGAGGAAGATGGAGGAAGGTGGAGGAAGATGGAGGAAGATGGAGGAAGATGGAGATAGACTTGTTATACATGCCTATCAAATCACGCATGCTGGTAATCTACGTCGTATTCTATAAACAGAAGATCCGACATGAGTGCCTGTGTATGATGATGTCGTATGTCACGCATGATGGTAATCTACGTCGTATTCTATAAACAGAAGATCCGACATGAGTGCCTGTGTATGATGATGTCGTATGTCACGCATGATGGTAATCTACGTCGTATTCTATAAACAGAAGATCCGACATGAGTGCCTGTGTATGATGATGTCGTATGTCGATTCGATCTTCTCCGTACAGGTTGCAGAAAACTAAATACTTTCCCATAGACCTCCTGTGCCACCTGCCAGCTAATATCTCAAGAATTATACACCAGATTTTCTTTAAATTGCCTTGTTTCATAGATATTTCCACCACAAAGCCTTTGAAAGTGTGAAAAAGATAACTTTTCCAGCTCAACCTCTCTGCACATGTCTGTGTTTACAAACACTATTTAATTCGCACTGAATATTGACATGTATGCAATTTCAATGGATGTTAAATTTTCAAAAACATGAAAAAATATTTTTTTATTTAATTTAATGATCCTAGCTGATGGAGATAATTTTACCTATAGTTTATCCTTCCTGAAAATGCATATTGCATATTTCAAAGTTATATCTGCTGACCTCTGTGAACTTTTACTTCTGTACTGAATCGTACACAACAAAAGGCGGGCTTAAGCCAGGCTATATTTAGCTGTACGCAGCCTACAACACCGAACAACGTAATTACCTCGACGATTCCCGTAAGTCCGTCTTTTAAACGGTAACGGAAATAGACGGTGCAATTCCGATGCACAACGAGATGAACGGAAAAGACCGAACGATGATTCGTATTCTATAAATTATGGTTCTAAGTGTAATCCGAGCAGTTAAAGATACACAATCCATATTAAATAACGTCAAGCACACCGATGTATATGGGGTGTATAGCTTTAAGCAATGTTGCGCGTGTGTTGAAGACTGTGATGATCACGTGACGATAACGTCGTGGTGATGTCCTCTATAAAGGTCAGTGTAGCCTTAATAAATAAAGGTCAATGATTAACACTTAATGTTAAGATAAACACCATGTTTAGATTTTAAGACTGGTGCGTAATGAAACTAAATATGATAATAAGGTGACACTCGTGCGAACGTTAACTCAACACTGGATCTTAATGTATTAACTTCGCCAGTCTGTAGGAGCCATACTTTGCATGTGTGCAACAAACGGCACACGTTTACTGTGATATTGATATGTGTATTGTTTATGTTTTATTTAATGTGAATAGATCAAATAAATGAATATGTTTTTTTATTTGCATACATTTATTAACATTGTACATTTACCTTTGACAAATTGTATAATTTCATTTTTTTTATAAAACAATCAATCATACATAATATTTCAATAACAATTTAGCACATATAAGCAATTTCAAAGAATCCGCTTCAAACTGCAACAAACAAATATGCATTTATTTGAATTCTAAAATATATCGTATGTATTGTTACTTCAATCATTCCTATATATTGACACGTGCACCAGCCTCAGACAGGTGTACGTCACTTCCCATGGAACTCAGACCTTCATCACTTGTCTCGTCGTTAGAACGTTTCAATAACGTATTCATGAAACTTTCTAAGGCTTCGTCGAATGATGGAATAGTAAATACGCCATCGTTACCGAAAATGTTTCTAATCGTATCCAGGTTAACAACCGTCTCATCCGCATCGACATCGTAGATATTTCTTTCCAACTCACAAATGCTGCTACCTTCATTGTCCTCGTCGATAACGTTTTCGTCATCATCACAATCGCTGACAAAGGCTTCATCGTCCTCGTCGATAAGACAATCATTAAATAGATCCCTTCCTTTCAGAATAACTGTATCATCTAGAATAGAACTTACAGAGTCCTCCATACTCGCAGTTCTGTCAACAAACGCATCATCGTGCGATTTAAAATCATCGTCAAGTTCATTTACGAATGCGTTGTTCAAGATACTGCTATGAAAACTTTGCGATGTTGGAAGACGGCCGCGTCCATCTTCTTTTGTAAATACTGAACAGCATCCATCAGAGACGTGTGTGTAGTTTAGACTATCATTGATATAACGGTGCATCAGTTCTAATTTTCCCGAAACCTGTGCGTCTGAATTGTTCATGGTCCTGTCTGTAGTATCGGATGTAATGTTTTGTTCCTTCATGCTGATCTGTAGACCATTGTTAATTTTGTTCAAGTTGTTCTCGATAGAAGCATGTTTCTTGTCTGAGCGACGCCTTGACATTTTCATAATCATTGACCTTAAACCCTGCAGCTTCTGTTTGGCACGTGGTATAGCGGCCATCTTTGATTTGCAAGAGTCAGTTGGTTTAAGAACAATAGCAGACTTGTTCTCGTCCGCTCCCAAAGATCGTAATACCTTCAGGATTTTAGTTTTGCCAGACAACACTTTCTTCACTACGTTAGTGCAAAATACAAACAAGGCAAAGCGATAAGTATCGTCATTAAGTGCAGATGTTTGAAGCACCATTTTGATTACGTCATCACAAGTTGTGTACCTCGTGACATCCTGGATGATGACAGCCTCGTTATTCACAATAACACTAACGCTCTGTCTTTGTTTTGGAGTATCAATCTGCAAAAGCAATCAGTAAATAATGATATACATAATTTAATAATGCACTGAGAAATGAATTGGTAACACAAAAATAAGTGATGGTGGTAAACTATGGCATGTACATTTGTTTTTATTCGCGAAACTTAATAATAAATGAAATAATTACATAAACATTCGTTCATCGTTATCTTATTCAACTACTTCAACCAACACGATCATCACAAGTGTCTAGAAATGGCTAAACAAGGCATTTTAACTAAAATTACAACACCTTAAACAGCGAAGACAGACAATATGAACAATAAACAATTGTAGAATATCATAATACTGAAATATATAAACACATGCATCTCTTAATGCACGCGTGTGTTCACTATGAGCAAGATGGGTGTATGGAATAACTTCGGCGAATAATTAGAAAATAACCCCACATCAAAATTCCTTTAATTATTCTTGAATATAATATCACTTGCATGCATTTAAACAAAGTTCATTCCAATATTTATCTCTTGCGTGAATTTAACTATAGACTCAAATGATGTTAACGGCACTTACCATTTTGCTGGTTGATACAATTCTCTTTTCAAAATAGATGGTGAGTAATACAACGTCGGTAGTGTAAGAAGAACTAATGTTGATGATCAGATCGTGAAAAATATGAGAATTCAATGCTCTGGTCAGTGATTTACCAACTTATATATTGCTGATTGGAATTAATCGCGTGGCACGTGGTTTACTAATTACATAATTACTTCCGTTCCGACGGAAGCGAACGGTCGTTATAGTAGTTGGCACACGACACAATTTGTCGTTAATTATACCTGATAAATACTTACAGGGGTGATAATTATCGAAGCCTGCCTTGGTTAACGACGATTTCAATATTAATAATTACTATAACTGCTATGATTAAAATATAACTATTGCTAAGGTCTGCGTTGGTAGGAAATTAAAAGGATCATGATGAAGGAAATCGTTTTCAGTCCATTAATATATTAGGATTTAAACAATATACCTGATAAGTTAACGAAATCGTACACAATCGTCGTCTTTCTTGAATTTGTACAAGTTCCTATTTTTGTTACATTTATAAACATAATTGTCCTTTTAGGAAAGTTCTAAATTATCATTTATGGGATAGGGCCTATTCATAAATAGAATTTAAGCAAAGAAAATAATTTCAAATAAACGCAGCCTACTTTACTGGCCATATAATGCATTATTATACTTTACTGGCCATATAATGCATTATTACACATTAGAAACTTATTTTTCAAGCAGTTGCTATGACTTTTTTCCCTATAAATCAGTTAAGTAACATATAATTTATTTATAAATATTCCATATATGGTAAAATAATTTAGAACTCTAGTGTCATAGTTCTCAAAATGGCGACTTGTGTATCCGTTTCAAACGAACTTTCAAATGATCATATCCCCTTTGTATATCATCCGATTTTGATCATTCTTACACTTGTTTACAAGATTTTCGGAACACCCAATAATGACGATTGTTTGGATGTATGACTACATTCCCTTTAAAACAAATGTTTTATTTCATACCAAGCCCTTGTGGTTGATTTAATTCGCATGGAGTCAAATTGCCAAAGACAAAAACACAATGTAAATCTACATGTGTATTTAAACGGCTGTATAATTAGTTTCCTCCATTCAAATACGCTAGCTAGTCAATCAATCAAGTGATATGAGGAGATATAAACCAACAGTAATGTCAAACGCTTTATATTGTATATTAATGGCCCACTTTTAACGAACTGGGAGAAGTTTTACATGTATATCTCGTTTTGCTGCAATACGCGTAGAAGTTCTTGGGCAAGAATAGTGCTTGTCTTTTTCTTGGCAGAGGGGAACAATCATGCCAAATTCAAGAACGTTTTCCCGTTTTCTTTCACTGTCCATTACATTTGGTTATCGTCATGATCCCTGTATGGCTTCAAGGTGTCATTTGAGTGGTGGCAGTAAAACAAAACAATCTAGACTTAAGCGTAAATGGATTGTCCAAGCAAAGCAGACTTTGCAACTCTGAAGTTCTCAATGTGAGAAAGTCCATTTTTTAACATGTCTTATGGGTCTAGATTCAGTGTGTTCATTCCTGCTAGGCGCTTTATGACCATTTTGTATAAGTGCGCCGTAAAACCCAATTCAACTGTGTCACTTAGATTTGTACGAGCTTCGTTTTCCTAAGAATAAACGAGCTTCTATATTCTTAGAATTTCACAAGCTCCTATTTGCTTAGAGTTTTACAATCTTCCTTTAATTTTCTTAACCTTTTACGAGCTTTTATCCTAATTATTTTACGAGCTTCTATTTCCTTAGATGTTTACAAGATTCTATTTTCTAAGGTGTTTACGAACTTCGTTTTCCTTAGATGTTAACGAGCTTATATTTACTAAGATGTTTGCTAACTTACATTTCCTTAGATGTGTACAAGCTTATATTTCCTTAGATGTTAACAATCTTTATTTCCTTAGATTTTTACGAGCTTATATTTATACTCAGATGTTTGCTAGCTCACATTTCCTTAGATGTTGATACGCTTATACTTCCTTAGACTTTAACAAGCTTCTATTTCCTTAAATGTTTAGGAGCTTCGTTTCCTTAGAGTTTTACGAGCTTCTATTTACTGAGATGTTGGCAAGCTTCTTTTTTCTTAGAATTTTGCGAGCTTATATTTACTTAGATGTTTGCGAGCTTCTTTTTTCTTAGAATTTTGCGAGCTTATATTTACTTAGATGTTTGCGAGCTTCTTTTTTCTTAGAATTTTGCGAGCTTATATATACTTAGATGTTTGCGAGCTTCTTTTTTCTTAGAATTGTGCGAGCTTATATTTACTTATATGTTTGCGAGCTTATATTTACTTATATGTTTGCGAGCTTCTTTTTTCTTAGAATTTTGCGAGCTTATATTTACTTAGATGTTTGCGAGCTTCTTTTTTCTTAGAATTTTGCGAGCTTATATTTACATAGATGTTTGCGAGCTTCTTTTTTCTTAAGATTTTGCAAGCTTATATTTACTTAGATGTTTGCGAGCTTCATTTTTCTTAGAATTTTGCGAGCTTATATTTACTTAGATGTTTGCGAGCTTCTTTTTTCTTAGAATTTTCCGAGCTTATATTTACTTAGATGTTGGCGAGCTTATATTTACTTATATGTTTGCGAGCTTCTTTTTTCTTAGAATTTTGCGAGCTTATATTTACTTAGATGTTTGCGAGCTTATATTTACTTAGCATTTTGCGAGCTTCTTTTTTCTTAGAATTTTGCGAGCTTATATTTACTTAGATGTTTGCGAGCTTATATTTACTTATATGTTTGCGAGCTTCTTTTTTCTTAGAATTTTGCGAGCTTATATTTACTTAGATGTTTGCGAGCTTATATTTACTTATAATTTTGCGAGCTTATATTTACTTAGATGTTTGCGAGCTTATATTTACTTAGATGTTTGCGAGCTTATATTTACTTAGATGTTTGCAAGCTTACATTTACTTAGATGTTTGCGAGCTTATATTTACTTAGATGTTCGCGAGCTTCTTTTTTCTTAGAATTTTGCGAGCTTATATTTACTTAGATGTTTGCGAGCTTATATTTACTTAGAATTTTGCGAGCTTAAATTTACTTAGATGTTTACGAGCTTATATTTACTTATATGTTTGCGAGCTTCTTTTTTCTTAGAATTTTGCGAGCTTATATTTACTTAGATGTTTGCGAGCTTATATTTCCCTAGAATTTTGCGAGCTTATATTTACTTAGATGTTTGCGAGCTTATATTTACTTAGATGTTTGCGAGCTTCTTTTTTCTTAGAATTTTGCGAGCTTATATTTACTTAGATGTTTGCGAGCTTATATTTACTTAGAATTTTGCGAGCTTATATTTACTTAGATGTTTGCGAGCTTATATTTACTTAGATGTTTGCGAGGTTCTATTTTCTTAGAATTTTGCGAGCTTATATTTACTTAGAATTTTGCGAGCTTATATTTACTTAGATGTTTGCGAGCTTATATTTACTTAGATGTTTGCGAGCTTATATTTACTTAGATGTTTACGAGCTTATAATTACTTATATGTTTGCGAGCTTCTTTTTTCTTAGAATTTTGCGAGCTTATATTTACTTAGAATTTTGCGAGCTTATATTTACTTAGATGTTTGCGAGCTTATATTTACTTAGATGTGCTTCTATTTTCTTAGAATTTTGCGAGCTTATATTTACTTAGATGTTTGCGAGCTTATATTTACTTAGAATTTTGCGAGCTTATATATACTTAGATGTTTGCGAGCTTATATTTACTTAGATGTTTGCGATCTTATTTTACACTTAGATGTTTGCGAGCTTATATTTACTTAGATGTTTGCGAGCTTCTATTTTCTTAGAATTTTACGAGCTTTTATATCCTTGGATGTTATGAGCTTCTCTTTTCTTTGATGCTTCCTTGGACGTTTGCTAGTTTGTATTTTTTAGAATTTTACGAGTTACTCCTTTCCTTAGATGTTTACGACCCCCTATTTCCTTAGATCTTAAGAGCTTCTATATCCTTATATGTTTACAACCCTTTATTTCCTTAGATGTTTACGACCCTCGATTTCCATAGATCTTAACGGGATTCTATTTCCTTAGATTTTTACAACCCTCTTTTTTCCTTAGATGTCTACGACCCAATATATCCTTAGATGTTTACGACCCATCATTTCTTTAAGGGTGTACAACCCTAGGTTTCCTTAGATGTTTACGACCTTTCATTAACTCAGAGGTGTACGACCCTACATTTCATCAGATGTTTAAGACCCTGCATTTCCTTAGAGATGTACGACCCTCTATTATAATTTAATTTGAGGTTTACGAACCTCTATTTCCTTTAAGGTTTGTGCGATGACTGGACAGCTTGTGAACTCTATCTACCTAAATCCTCATAGGACGGCAGCGTTGATGTTTGTCTTACATATTGTCTTGTCACCCTTAACGGTTTGTTCTCGTGTTGCTCCGGCTTCTGCCAAGTCATTGAGTACTTGCTTTGTGAAACTAAGTAAACAAGAAGAAATAAACTTCGAACTTTTTTAATTTGATAAACTTATACATGCAACAAGCATATGATTAATAAACATGTATACATGTATATCTTGTGTTAATGAATGCATATCCTGTAAAGTAGATATAGCAACATGCTGCAATATATCTACATCGTTTATTCATTTTAATAATTGAGTATGTTTACATATTGCTTTTTGGAGTATTTGTTTGTTTGAATTGTGTTTTACTCGTTTTAAATTGTTTGTGGTCGAGGCAATAAGTCGAGCTCTCATTGGGATTCGAACTCCCGCAGTGGTGAGAGGCGATAACGTTTTAGACGCAGAGTCTTTACTATCCCGGCCACGGAGGCACTTCGGGTAATAGTCACAATGTTAACATAACACTGCTTGAGCAATGTAACGAATAGATAAACAATGTGATATAAACTGAACATGGCACTTTAAATTAGTGAAAATGCATTTTCCTTTATAAAAATAAACTAGAATTATTTACTGTCCGCTATTAATGTTAACAACTTCACCCAGAAAACTATGAAGGTTCGTCATGTATCACTTTAATATAAATTAGTCTGGTATGTAAATATGTATGTTAATAGTTTACACTATGTTAATAGTTTACACATAATTAGTTGTCTGTTAAAACGTGGAGTACTTTTTTGTTTTTTTAGAGAATAGAATGAATGAATGAACGAACGAATGTTTTACGGTACGTCGACATATAAACAGTTCATACTGTGAGTGAAAACCGATGAAAATTAAAAATTAAATAGAAACGCATGCCTAAAACGAATTGCGTCGCTTTAATAGACCCCTTCCACTTGTCGTATACTTTGGATTTCTTTTAAAACTCGTATGTGCATACGTGTTATCTCCCATATATTTGAGTACTCCAGCACAGCGACTCATACTCAGTAATATCACCTCTATCTGTAACAGGGTCTGTACGAAACCCGTCAGTCATACTAGTTATATCGCTAATGCTTTCATCTTCTATACTGTAGTAAGTAGGCAACGTGAGATCTGATCCTCTTCTGGTGCACGTGGTGCACGTGGCACAGGTCGAATAATCACACGGATCGGACACAATTCGTATGCCGAGTTTGCTCAGCATTGTGTCCGTTAGATCATGTAAACACACATGTTCTTTAAATAATACTTCTTCATTTTTCTTTGGTTTCGTCTTAAAAATTCCATCAAAAACTGTGGTATCTTCATAATCCGATTCTTCTTCAGTGTTCTCAGAATGTTCTCTAAATATCATGTCTACATTTTCCTTTTATTTCGTTTTAAAATGTCCATCAATAATAGATGTATCTTCATAACCCCCTTCTCCTTCATTGTTCACAGTGTTTTGTCTTGGTGACCTATCGGTACTCGCTGTACTGTCCTTCTGCACTTTATAGTATATGTTTAAGGCTGTGCCTGCAGTTCATAGTCCGTATCTTTTGTTTGGTGATCAGGGTCGAATGCAATCAATAATCCATTACTGTCTTTTGAGTCGGACGAACTAGCTTCACATCCATCTAAAACGTCGGAGCCATGTGCACTGTTTGACCCAGGAACGTCCATATTTGTATCACAGTTTACTGGATTATCTTCCGTTGGAAGACCGTCGTGACGTTCTAAAGTGCTTTTGGAATCTGTGTTGTATACAACTGTTCCATCTTTATTTATATTCACTGTTTCACTATTCTGCATTAATGATAATTTTCTTATCGGATCATCGTATGTGGTCATATATTCGGCTTCTGCGTGAAACGTGTCAGACAGAGTGAGCAGAAGATCAGACGGCGTTGTGTAATCAACCAGTGTCGTTATAACGTCTTCCGGTAGTGTCAAATTGTCAGAATTTCTTGCTGGAAATGGGGGTGGTTTGCAGTTAGATGTCTCAATGTGTGTTTCCTCGACATCCATGTCGTTAATCAGATCGTACGTTTCGTCCTCGTTAACAATTTGAAGATTTGTCGAGCGGTAGGTACGGTTCGATATGGAGTTAGGTCGCTGGCGCTCAGCTTCTACATTTGAAAGTCTCTTTCTGAAACTGTAAAAGAAACATGTCTGTTGTGACAAATAATTGAACATGTGGATAAAATGTTAAACTGTTTCAAAGTTAATCTAACAAGAATAACAAGAGGTAGTGAAATCAACCTTGTTCGGTCGTGTAACGGTCTTCGGCGGGATAATATTTCAAAGTTAATGCAATATTACAACAGCTTGATTCTCAAAACTCTCACTTATATCAGTTAAGTATGGTCTCGTTATTGGTTCCGCCTACACTGAAGAACATATGAATATTTTCAACCGTACTTTTCTTACAAAATGAGTGTATATATATTACAATTACCAACATATATATATTGTATGATTCCTATTCGTGAGTATTACACTACCAGTATAATTTCGTTCGATTGCAAACACAGTTTTTCAGTGAGTTATCTGAATAAAAACCTTAATAGGATATAAAGCAATCTTGAGTTAGTTATCAAGCATTATAATTAGCACAATTAGAATCATTAATCCAGTATCATTAATCCAGTATCATTTTAAACAAGAGAGATGATTTTAATTTTGATATTTTTATAATTTAACTACACCAGCAAGGCAACCGTTAGCATTAAACTTCGAAAAACCTTTGCAAAATTATGTTATCGTAACCCAGATTTACTTTTAAAATATAAAAGTAATTTAAAAACTATTCTGCGACAAGGACTGTCACAGCCTGACTTCTATGGTGATGGGATTTACAAACTTCGTAAGATCCTTGGTCATAATCATTTTCATACTGTCTTTATAAATTTAAAGTCAATGATTACTTGCTTTGGGATTTTCTAGGTTTTTGTGTTTTTTTATATTCATCTATACATGATCATTTATATGTTATATTGCCTCTTAATGCTGCATTATTTGTCGGAGAATATATTCTGGCGGGTGATATCTGTATTTACACTGTCCCGTTTTATCGGGGCGACAATAGGGTAGGAGTGAGGTTTGGTGCTCCCTAGAACCTGGTTTAAACCACACACCCCATCCCAGCCCATCTACCCCAGAGGCATTTTTTGGCCACTGACTGTTCCAAGGCGGTAGCCCAATTGTCAACCCTTTTATGTTTGCATTTTATTCAACTTTGTAGTTATAGTTTGTTTCTGTGCATGTTTTTGGTTGATTGTGGTCCTTGAATGCTACATTTCCTGTTCGACTTTTATATCTACTTTTAGCTTTAAAATACATACATGCATTATGCAAAATAATAGGCAATTAGTAATATGGTGCTTTAAACTATTAAAATAATTATTAATAATGAATTGGAAATATGTAAATATATTGAAACTAACGGGAGGCCTCGAAATTTAAACAAAATCAAGTTTGCGTAACATTAATATAAAATACCAACCTCTTAAAGTTCTTCCGAAAAACGATAGCCATGGCAACAACTGCAATTACAATAATAACAGCGACACCTATCACGATGATTCGGTCAAGGAATTCTGAAGAGAGAAAGAAATCAGACATGTGTTACAAATATCGAGTCAAATAGAAAGAAGAAAACAACTCAGAAATAAAGAGCGAAATACATCCATAGATTTACTATTAAATACAGAGAGGATTTTCTGTTAAATTGTATGCCTATTTCTCAACATTAAACGGGATGACCTTCCCTGCCTTTGATATATTATTCTACACGAGCAAATCAAAGTAACCGCGAACCGTAATCCGGGCGTTTCCGTGTATCGAACTCAGTACTCCCAGCACGTTAAAGAACCACAGAAATATCTTCGTTAGTAAGAGAAGGACTGATTCACGGATTCCTATGTATTCTTCCCATCTTTCATGGGCGACTCTAAATAGTCTATAATGTGTTGATGAGATTGATAAGTCCGATGTTTATTATTTGAAACAGTAAAATTTACATAATTTTTATTATATACACGATTTAGAGTCTTAAACATGTATATGGTAAAGTAAAAAAAAGTCTCCACCTCTTTACGGCCTACACTAACGAAAATAGGTGTGAGAAGTGTCGAAGTAAACAGGTCAGTGTGACGACAGTTTTGGTACAATGCGTCTTGAGTGTTTGTGAAGAAACAAATTTGAAACCGGAAGCACGTGTACGTAATTATTATTATTATATTAAATTATTTTTGACTACCCACATTTAGTTTGTCGATATAATGATCAAGTTTCCATCTTTGTTTATTGATTAATTTATTGTTTTTCTGCCGTTTTATATATCTTGGATAGAAGGTGCTATCAGCCGAACAAAAACGTTACAAGAATCTCGGTAAAAGTCAAACATTTTTTAAAAGAACTGTTCTAGACGTTTGTCTTGAAAACAAGCAAGCGTCGCAGATGATCTAGACTAGGATGATCGAGACTAAATAGGTTTTGATCAGTACCACAGGGTATCAGCGGGCAGACGACTTAAACGGAAGTTGTTGATCTGCCCGTCGGTGATCAGTTTAGTTGTTGTGGTAAAATCACTCAGTGGTGTGTAGAAAATATTTTCTTTAGAAATTATAAATCGAAGGATTTGGATTGGATATAAAATATCGGTGAGTACTATTTATATTTACCTGCACCCCTACCAAATCCTATCTGATATTGCTATAATCAACATAACGTGGGTCTACGATCAGTGCAAAATCAGGCTGCTGAATGATGGAAACCAGGTTAAGATTCAGCATATTGCTTCATAGTCATCGCTTTTAATGCAGATTTATTGTTTTGTAGACAGAACAATCATTTCTTGATCGAATGCATATCGTATATTGAACTTCAAAACAGGTTTTGTCAATAAACGAGATACTTATTAAGTCCACTGTAACCGACCTGACTGCCCAGCTAGTTGCAAATCTCTATTTTCTTTCTGCCTGATTAGTTGCTTGTATTTGATTTATTACATTACTAGATATATACATGTTTGTGATTAAAATAGAATGATTTTGACCATTTTCATTGTGTAAACATGTCAACACGATGTACGACGTAAATAAATACACCTGTACTTTGTTATGGAATAGAACACCTCGTGCGTCATTGTCTATGAGATATAGACGAGAGCGTTGCTCGAGCCCATATCTTGTAGACAACGGAAGCCACGTATAAAACGGGCCGTATTTATAAAACAGACATTTAATATTCACACATTTTGCAAACAAATAGTTTTATTTGACCAAAATACATGAAATAGTAAATAAATATTAAGAACCTGCGTTGTCGCGTATGTTGCAAGATCGATAATTAAACCCATGCAGTAGGAAGTATTGGGCTTTTAATAGATTCAGTCTGTCCGTCCGTTCGTCTGTTTGCACAAGTTTGTCCGCTCTATAACTCTTCAAGTTTCCACAGTTATGAAACTTTGCAAATAAACATGTTGGGGTCATTATTTTGAAGGTCAAGATCTCCTAAGTCCGATAATCGAAAACCGTGTCCGCTCTTTAACTCTTCACGACTTATGGGTACATAAATGAAACTTCATAGATATACTGTTCATGGTGAGAGGATGACCTCTATCTATATTGGAGTCGATAGGTTTAAAATCAATGTCGGCAGGCCTTGATAAAGAAAAGCATTGTCCGCTCTATAACTACGACGGTGCTTCAAAAACAGTAGAATACCAGATATAACTGGTAATGTATGAGAACTTTCAAAGATCTTCGACAAGTACTTAAAGAGAAACAGGCATTTAAAAAAGTAACAGTTAACATACCTGAAAAAAACTCAGGACGAAAATGCCTCAGTATGTATAAGTGATCTATATAAACTGTTCCATAACTTTCGTCACACAAAAGATACAGCATTCATTTTACCATCAATGGAATGGTATTGAAACTCTCTTTCCTTTGGTACCAAACATCAACACTCACAATGAGCACATAATTGTTAAAACGCGTTAGTGACAGAACTTATTGAATGACCCTCGTATTCATAGATTTGGCCACACGCATGAAACGTCACATGTAGACTGTCCATTTGGAGGCTTTGTAAAACTCGTGACTCCCGAGGCCCGGCCATTTATGACCCAAGGGTCACCATTAAACAAAAAGAGGACCATAACACTAAGCTACATGCAATATCACAGCTGTATGTGTTATAGTTTTGAAAAAGAAGAGTTCCCTATATAAGTCTATAAGGCCCGACCATTGATGACCCCCGTGTCACCATCTGAATAAACTTAGTAGAGGACCATAACACGATGCTACATGCAAAATATCAGTGCTCTATGTCTTGTAGTTTCGGAGAAGAAGATTTTTAAATTGATGACCCCAGGTGCACCATTTGAACAAACTTGAGAGAGGTCAAAGTATGGATGATTCGCACCAAATTTGGTTGAAATCCAGTCAGCGGTTTCAGACAAGAAGTCGTTTGAAAAAAAAAAAGCTTAGTTTAGATCCCAAAAAAGTTTAGATCCAAAGAGTTCACATTGAGCCTTCGGCTCAGGTGATCTAAAAATTCACAACTATGAGTATAGTAAAAAAGTCGATGAGTACGTACAGTTGCAGCTGATCGGGCAGTCAGGTCGGTTACAGTGGTTTTTAGTAGCTCGTTTATTGTCAAAACCTGTTTTAAAGTTCAATATACGATATGTATTCTATCGAGAAATGTTGGTTTTAACCCGATTTGCTTCATTCAGCAGCCTGATTTTGCACTGATCGTAGACCCAAGTTATGTTGATTATAGCAAACTATTGGATACTATCAGATAGGATTCGGTAGGGGTGCAGGTAAATATAAATAGTACTCACCGAGCGATTTTATCACACCAACTAACTGATCACCGCCGGGCAAATCAGCAACTTCCGTTTTAGTCGACTGCCCGCTGATACCCTGTGCGTACTGACTGTAGAACCAACTTTCGAGTATTTAACCGTGGTTATTAATTACGTAATACTAAATGTAATGTACGAGTTATACAATTAGACAGAGAGTTGTTCGACGGAATACTACCTGAAATGTCATTGTCGTCTGCCTGCGAGATACTGAAATATAAATAAAGTTATTCTTTCAACAACAACAGAAAAAATATATAGTAGAGTTTGCTGTTAGCAGTATTGTACGTAAATTCCAGAAAAAATAGTGTTCTGTGAAAGAAACCAACCAAAGTCATGATGATTAAAAAGGTGGAAATTGTACCGTTATTATTGTCAAACGAATTATTGGGAATACGAAGACGCAGTCGACGGAATCGAGGGATTCTACTGGTATCGAGGGGTTCTACTGATATCGAGGGATTTGACAGTTATCGAGGGGTTCTACTGGTATCGAGGCGTTCTACTGGTATCGAGGGATTCTACTGGTATCGAGGCGTTCTACTGGTATCGAGGGATTTGACTTGTATTTAGGGGTTCTACTGGTATCGAGGGGTTCTATTGGTATCGAGGGGTTCTACTGGTATCAATGGATTCTATTGGTATCGAGGGATTATTCTGGTATCGAAATATTATACTGGTATCGAAGGATTCTAACGGTACCGACGAATGCTACTGGTATCGAGGGATTCTACTTGTATCGAGGGTTTCTACCGGTATCGGGGGTTTCTACCGCTATCGAAGGGTTCTACTGGTATCTAGGTAATCTACTGGTATCGAGGGTTTCTACTGGTATAGAGGGGTTCTACTGGTATCGATGGATTCTACTGGTATCGAGGGATTCTACTCGTATATATGAGTTCGACTGATATCGAGGGGTTCTACTGGTATCAAGGGATTATACTGGTATAGAAGGGTTCTACTGGTTTTGAGGGGTATTCTGGTATCGAGGTGTTCTACTGGTATCGAGATAGTCTACTAGTATCGACGGGTTATACTGCTATCGACGGATTATACTTCTATCGATAGATTCTAATGGTATATAGGGGTTCTAATTATATCGAGGTATTATTCTGGTATCGAGTGGTTCTACTTCTATCGATGGGTCCAAACGGTATCAAGGAGTGCTACTGGTATCGAGGGAGTCTTCTTGTATCGAAAAAGTATACTGGTATCAAAGGATTCTAAAGGTCCCGAAGAATGCTACTTGTATCGAGGGATTGTATTGGTATCGAGGGTTTCTACAGCTATCGAGGGGTTCTTCTGGTACCGAGAAATGCTTTGGTATCGAGGGATTCTACTGGAATTGAGGGTTCTACTGCTATCTAGGGGTTATACTGGTATCGAGGGGTTCTACTGCTATCGAGGGGTTCTACTATTATCGATGGAATCTACTGATATTGAGAAGTTCTACTGGTATCGAGGGGTTCTACTGGTATCGAGGTAGTCTACTGGTATAGAGGGGTTCTACTAGTATCTACGGATTCTACTGGAATCGAGGGGTTCTTCTGGTATCTAGGGGTTCTACTGGTATCGAGGGCTTCTACTGCTATCGAGGTGTTCTACTGGTTTCGATGAAATTTACTGATATTGAGAGGTTCTACTGGTATCGAGGGGTTCTACTGGTATCGAGGTAGTAGACTGGTATAGAGGGTTCTACTAGTATCTAGGGATTCTACTGGTATCGAGGGGTTCTACTGGTATCGAGGTATTCTACCGGTATCGAAGGTTTCTACTGGTATCGATGCATTCTACT